>PVIC010009927.1:0-44516 GCA_004025085.1 Thryonomys swinderianus
CCCCTCATCACATTCCCACACCAAGTTTCCTATAGAAATATTCCACTCTATAAAAGCTGTCCTACTTTCTAGAACTCATTTGCATCTACAGGTGTTCATGCCAAAGAGAAGATCCGGGAATTGTCTATCTGTGATCTATTGATTTCACTTATTAGTATATCCTCCAGAGTGACTATAGTTTTGAGTGTTAATTTTTCATTTAATGTCATTTCACAAGGTTTTAAAAAATGTGGTCATACCATCCTTATAGTATAAAACTGATTACTTAACATTTTTTCCCCCAAGTGGTTACACTCTCATTTGGACATTCTAAAGTTCTTTATGTGAAGGGTGCAGGTTACATTTTTGTGCTTCTTCCTTCCTTTGGATGCTCTCTTAAAGGAATTTTCGAAGGGGCATTACTTAGTGCTGCATCGGCTGCCCTGTGCCTGGCCCTGCCTGATGTCTACTTCTGACAGGAGACGTGAAGTATTGAGGTGCCTCCTTTGTCCTGTAGACTTGGAATTGGGGGATGGGATCCTGCTTTGCTGCAGCCTGCCCTGGCCTGGCTCTTGGTGCTGTATGAGCTTTTCTCTGCTCTGTCACCTTCTTCCTGGAGCCTGGCTTCCCCTGGTCCCTGGTTTCCCTTCCTCTCTGCCATCAGGACATGAAATCTCCATTGTCAGCCACCTTCTGCCTCTTCGGGGCTGTCTTGGATCTGCTCCCTGGACCAGCCCAGATCAGTCCAGCTGCTGCTGAGGCGGCCCGTCCTCACCTGCTCCCTCCTACTTGGCTCCTGCAAGGGAAGATGCCCAGGAGAAGCAGGGCCTGGGTGTGAAAGGAAGAGGAAATTGGCTGGGAGTTAAGCTGCTCAGGGACACAACTCTGACTGCCCATTACCAGTCTGCCTTTGTGCTTCCTGTGTGTCATGAATTAGCACCATGTGCTGTGGAGAAAACCAGAACTACAAGCTTCCCCAGGCACCGGAAACCTCCCTGCCATCTGGGATTGCGCCACTTGGCCTTAGAGACCACACAGTCCCATCCCTTGATCTCACGGATGACAACATTGTGAGGCCAGAAAATGACTGTTCCCGGTTAGCCCAGGGAGTCCTCGCCCCTGTAATTGCTTCTTTTCCCCCCAGGCGGGGCAGAGCTCAACTGTGGTTAACAGAACCACTCATCTCTTAAAGAGGTCTTCAAGAAATTGAGGTAATAGGTATGTAGGAAGCTCCCTCTTTGTTAAGGGAGGACAGTGGCAGCAGCCATCCGTTGCGTAAGTGTTCTCTTGTGCCAGGGAGCATGAGGAGACCCTGTCCTGTACTCAGGGTGACACAGAACAGCCGCAGAATGTAGTGGTTAAGGGTAAAGAGGCAGGAACTGGGTGTCTGGGTTCAGATCCCTGAGTAGAGTCTCAGCGGTGAAAAGGACGAGGGTGGGAGAGAGACAGAACAATCCAGACCTCTGTAACCCTGGGCAAATTTGCTTTCTATACCTTCATTTTCTCAACTATAAAATAGGAATAATAAGATTGACTGCATCAAGTATATAGAGTGCTTGACACAGTGTGTATGTGTGTGTGTGTGTATGTGTATATATGTATATATACATATGTGTATATATGGAAGGAAGGAAGAAATTGAGAAAGAGAGGCAGAAACCAGGTGGTTAGGAAAGCTTGCAGTAGGCCAAGATGTGGACAGGGAAATCTTTGAGGATGTGAATTTTCATCTGGGTAAAGAATACCTCGTTCAAATCCTTGGTTTTATTTGCTGTCTTATTAAAGGGTTCTGGGGGTGTGGAGCACTGTGGAGCTGTGTGGTAGCAGATTCTTTCATCAAAAGGCCTCGTTCCATGCAGTGCAGAATGCAGCTTTGGCTTTCCCAGGGCTCTTGTAGTCTTGTGGGGCTTTAAGCTCATTGGGCATCCCGGAAGCTTTGGTTTTCCCTCCTGGAAGAGGGGAGCAGGGTTGGCTGGTGTCGCAGCCTAGTAGTCTCCTCACAGTCTGGAAGAGGAGGGTCCTCAGCTCGCTCCTGCGCGCTCTCTGTCTCAGAGGTGAGGTCGGGAGCACAGGGATGCCGTGTTCGTTGATTCCCCCGGAATTGCCCAGGTCCAACGGTTCATTCTTGGACTCCTGAACAATGGCTTTCTCATGAAATGTGAGTGGCCCTCTGTGCTTCACACCCAGTTACTCCCAGAGCTAATTTTGAAGCTTGGCTGTGGAGTCTGGCCTGGGAATTCCTGAGTGGACGGCTGAGCCAAGGCCCAGGTGGGGCTGGACCACACTTCCGTGCCGTCTGCTGTCCACACCGGGGACCCGGGGCGTCCAGGAGCTAAGTGACCGAGGCTCACGCTTGCTCTTTCTTTGCTAGCCGACATGCCGCGCCAGTTCCCCAAGCTGAACATCTCGGAGGTGGACGAGCAGGTGCGGATCCTGGCTGAGAAGGTGTTTGCTAAAGTGCTGCGAGAAGAGGACAGCAAGGATGCCCTGTCACTCTTCACCGTCCCCGAGGACTGTCCCATCGGGCAGAAGGAGGCCAAGGAGAGGGAGCTGGAGAAGGAGCTGGCAGAGCAGATGTCTGTGGAGACCGCGAAGAGGTTTGTGCTGGGGCTTTCATGTGCACAAGGTTGTGTCTCCTGAGATGGGGCATTCGGGGAGCTGTCATGTGCCCGGGCTGTGGTGGCTTTTTAAACAGTTGAAAATTTGAGGATTTTTTTTCTTTTTAAAATTGAGTTTAGTTCTTTCTATTACTTGACAATCATTTGCATTATTAGTTAATATTTTTTAAAACTTGGAAACAAGGATTTTTTTGGGAAACACCAATTTTATTTCTTTTTATCACTTGAAACTTATTTGGCATTAACGTTTCTTGTCATTACTTAGCTTTTGTTCACATTATTTTTTTTTTTGAAATTTGAGGATTTTTTTTTGGGGGGGATGGCAGTTTTATTTTATCACTTGACCCTCATTTGCGTTGTTAACATTTCTATTTGGAAATTTGAGAAAACACTAATTTTATTTCATCACTCGACAGATTATTAGTTATGAGTTAACTACTTGTCAGGTGCTGTGCTGGGACTGCAGATGTAACAGTCCATAACGCAGTACAGTCCCTGCCCTGTGGAACTTAGTGTGGGTTTAGACAATAATTGGGACATTGGGCAAATTAATAAAAAAAGTATAAGTCCTGGAAAATTTTCTAACAATCGGGATCTAACTAGAAAAACGGAAACCTTAGTATTGGCAGTAGGATTTTAATGCAGAGTTGGTCGTGTGGTTGTAGAAAGCTGAGGAGCCAAACAAGGTCAAAGAAACAGACTAGAGATGGGTCACAGCAGGATCAGCTGCCCACAGGCTGGAGGGAAGTGGGTGGTGAGGCCGGATCCCAGGGCGCCCCCCCTGGGGGAAGTTGGAAGTGCAGGAGCCTTTCCGATCGTCACTGGGTCCTAGGGGGAGAGGCAGTCGCGAGGGGAGGCAGGAGGGGTGAGCCGTACCTGCCCACTTCCCCCGGGAATGCCTTTGGCCAGAAGTCAGCTGACACCCTGAGGAGACAGGCGACAGTGAGGAACAGATCTGAGGACAAACGGGCAAGGATTAGCACAGGGTTTTTGTTCAAATATGAAGGAGGAGGAAGAGGAGGACAAATGAGAGGAGGGGAGAGGGAAGAAATCTATCTTCCTTTCTAAGGTTGGATAGTTTGGGTTGTGGGCTCTGAGGAAGTGACATTTCAGCTGATCCTTCAAGGGTATAAAGAAGCTAGCTCTTCATGCAGACCTGTTGGTTAGAGGTCCGGTAGAGGTCCCGGGTCATGCCCTGCAGCTGGCGGGAGGCAGGGCCCCTTCACACTGACCCTGTGTGCCCTGATGCGAAGTTTGGGGCTGAACCTGTCGGGTGGGAAGTCCTCATCCCTTCACAATTTATCCCACATGGGAGAACAGAATTAAAGAGGGAAAAACTTCCGGGAAGCATCCCCTGGAGCCATGTGGGTCACCACCTGCCAGCACACTGCAGACCTCAACAGCCAGTGACCTGCAACTTTGAGTCTCCAAGACCAGTCAGCGGTCAGGCCCTGCTGGGTCCCCCTCGTTGTCGAAGGCTGTCCCTTCCCTTCTCCGTGATGTGCAGTGTCAGAGTTTCCTTCACTGGCTTCGGAAAGCAGTAACAAGCTGATTGCTGGCGTAAAGACAGGAGCTGGGCCTCGCCCGCTGTAAAACCTGTGCTGGCTTTCTTCGGAGGGAAGAGGTCATGGGGCTGGTGGCCAACTGTGAGTGCCAGGCTTGTGCTGGGTGAGGTGGTGCTCAGTGCCCTAGTGCTGTGTTCATCCCCGGAAGGAAAAGAGGAGCAGGTCCTTGGCCATACTTATTGGCCGGTGGAAAAGGGGAGCACTGCTGCTCAGTGGGGCTTTCTCTGTGTGATGAACTGAGCATTTTGGATGCTTCATAATGAAAGGAGAAGGAGTCCTGGCATTTTTGTTAGCAGGAGCAATAAGTCTCTGAAGCTAGTGTCCATCACAGAGTGACACGGGACTTAACATCTGTAGTAAAATACTATGTTCTTTTTAGCAATGCCCAGGCCGAAACAAGATGGAACTTTCTTACTCTCAGTCTGAACGGTGCTCTGTGGTTCCCAGAATTTCCTCTGCAAACTCCTCCCCGGAAGTTTGTCCTGTCCTTTCCTGGTAGGCTGCAGTGTGTTGGTTCGCACCTACCCCTCTGATGATAGCTCCCGGAAGACTGTATCTGGCTCATGCTGTCTCCCCAGCACCCAGCCTTGGCCTTAGCCCTGCTGATGGGCAGTGGATGTTTGGTAGAGGAAAGACATCCTGCCAGCCTGATGCTCCCGTGTCAGGCACCGCTGTGCTCCACCGCTCACGGGCATGCTGTGGGACCTTGGGGAAGGCAGGAAACCTCTCCGGGCCCTAGCTCCCTCATCTGTAGAGTAGGGATGGTAGAAAAGCTACCTTCATGGGACACTGTGAGGAAAGAAGCTTACATGTGTAAAACCCCTAGGACATGCCTGAGTCAGAGGAAGCTGTGTGAGTGTGAACTATCGGCCTGTGGCTACTGAGACAGGCAGCCATAGCAGCTGCTGCCGTGAGATTTTCAGTGTGGGCTGTGTACGGGGCTGTTTCAGTTTGTGTTCTTTTACCTTTCAATTAAGCTTAGGAGTAGATATTTTTAGAATCTTGAATTTACAGGTGAGGAAAATACAGCTCAGAGAAATTTGATTAGCTTGCACAAACACAGATAGTAAGTGACAGAAGAGGGACTAGAAGCCATGTGTTTGGAGTCTAGAGCCCATATTTTAATTAACCAGGAGGCAGCCACATTTTCAGGTGGGCTGGAGCCTGTGGTTTCTTGGCATGAAGACTTCAGAACGACACTAGTGCTCTCCCCTAGAATAACCGTTGGCCTCTGGGCCAGCTGCAGTGCCACCTGTACCCCTGGCTTCCTTTCTGAAAGACAGCATGTTTCCTTGATGGCCTGCTGGACACCCCAGTGTCCCCTGGGATGATACGCACACATATTTGTCTTTGAACTTCACTGCTCACTGGAAATCTTCAGACGTGAAAGTTTTCATGGAGGACACCCTCTGCCCAGCTCCCTCTCCATCTTCAGCCCCTGCCTGGCATCTGGCTACGAAGGGCAGCGTGCAGACTTCCCGCATGGAGCCCACAGGCTTAGAGCCAGCTGCAGGTCTCCAGATGTGCAGCCTTTAGGTTTTTGTGTTTCAAAGTGTGACACAGGTTGGGGCTTCTGGTGCGCCAAGAGTCCTCCCATACCCTGCCTGTTCTGAATACCCATGGTGTCGGGAGAAGGCTTTCTTTACAGTAATTTGCTTTTTCTTCCTCCCGTATAAAAAACAAAATCCAAACAAACACCCACATTGATTTTAAGGCTACTGTAATAGTGAGCGTCATGGTAGTAAGAGTTTCTTACATGAAGAAGTTGAGTTGTTATGAGGACGGACAAGCAGCTGGTGTGCAGTTTTACTGTCTAGGATTTCCAGCCCGAGAAGCCAGCCTGGTTTCACACAGAGCCCGTGGGGGACCGGGGCTGGCTTGGAGCTCCGAGAAACACTCCTTTTGTGGGCCAGGCCAGCTTGGTGCACACTCTCTGCCTGAGGAAGAGGACCCTGGCCAGGTCTCTGCTGGGATTCGGGGTGGGTGAGGCAGAGGGAGGGTGGGCTGTCTGTGGAAGCTTAGTTAGGAGGCAGGGTGAGAACCAGGAAACCCCGATGATGCCCAGTGCCCTCTTTTGTCTGCCCGAGTCTCATCTGCACAACTTAGCCAGAGTTCGCCCACCCTGCAGATGCACACACATGGGGGGACAGAGCCAGCATGGAGGGCCGCGTGGGAAATGTATGAGCAATCAAAATGCACATTAGGGCTCCTCCGGCTCTCCTGCGTCTTCATTTTCTACCATATCTTTATTGAATCTAGTTCATACATTCTGCAACCCATCAGTTTTAAGTGTGAAACACCGCTGATTTGGGTGTGCTTACAGAGTTGTGCGACAGTGATCACACTCAGTTTTGGAACATTTCTGTAGCCCCTCAAAGAAGCCCTGTGCCCTAAATTTAACCACCACAACCCACCCCCTCTTCCTGTCCTATCCCCTATTTATCCTTACTTTACACAGAGATCTGATAAACTTGACTATCTGGGTTTCTGTCTTGTGACAGGTTGAAAGAAAAAATGAGAAATAGGTCTGCTATTGACAGGGTCCTAGAAGTGCATATTGTGACTGTAAGTGTCGATTCTGGGCTCAGACTGACGGCTGCCAGGGACAACCCGGCACTGACTACTGAGTGGACTTAGTCCGGGCACTTAACTGCCCGAGCCTTTTCTCCAGTCTGCAAGATGAGGACAATCAGAGGGGAATTAAATGAGCAAATACAAAAAAAAAAAAATGCTGAGCACAGTGCTGGGAGCACCATTCCTGTTCCTGTTTTTGTTCTTGTTATTATCTGATAGCTACAGTGACAGAGGAAACAGGATAATTATGAAAAGCAGACACAGAATCTAAAGCACAGAAGTCCAGGGACAAAATGCCTCTCAGATCAGGGCGGGATAATGGAGGGGTGACCCTGAGTCATGCAGAGAACTTTAAGAGATGTTTAGCTTGCTCTGGGCGAGGGTGTAGACGTACATAGTTTATTGAAGAATACTACACTAAAAAAGTGTTTTAAAGTTAACGTATGAAGGGGTTAGACTTAAGTCACTAAAAAAAATTGACTCCTTAGGACAGTTCTTGCCCCGAGAATATTTTGGATAAAATACATAAATGGATATTTGTTATCCATTGAACATAGTGCAGCCCAAGTATTGAGTCATTTTATTTTATGAAACTTCCTAAATCAGGGTGAATAATGTTTTGATTTTTTTTTTTTTAAATTCACGGCCATAAAAGAATTTCATTAGAAACAGCCAGTTTATCTACTTTAAGACCAGAGATTGAAAAGAGCAGCAAGGATTTACTTCACTGTGACCTCTGGGGTCTTGGGAGAGGAAGGGCTGTGGAAAGCGATGGAGGCCAGGGCTTGGCGGGGCACAAAGGGAGAGGGCCCCCGCTCAGGGCAGGTGGCCCCGAGCTAAGGGAGGCTTCCTGTGGCTGTCTTTATGCCTGAAGGGCTTCAAGAACCTCTCTCTGGGGCAGTCTTTTTTTTGCATACCTCTGGGGGCAGAGAGCTCTCTCTAATCCTGAATAGGACAGCAGCATTCAGGCATGTATTAAGTAAACACAAAGTTCCTGCCCTGGGCCAGGCCCGAGCTAAACACACAAACAAACAGAGTTGAATAAAACCTGATCTGTTGCCACTGTTAGAAAGCACTTCCTCATGACCGCCCAGAACTGCTAGTCCACAGTCCCACCTGTCGCCCCTCGCGCTAGGCTGGGGTGCTGGGTTAGGCAGCTCAGCCTGCCACAGCTGGCCCACCCCTCCTTCCTCCAACCACAAGCTGTGGGAAGGCAGCCACCTGGCAGAAGTGCCCTGCTGCCAAGGACCTGGCAGGGCGTGGGGCTGCGAGGACGCCAGCTCCCAGCCAGGGCTGAGGGCCTGGGCTTTGGAGGGCCGCTTCTCCCGGGCCGCAGGGACTGTCCTGCTGAAACAGGGCCCCATGGTGATCATGGCGGGGCATGATTACAGATTCTTCTCTCCCAGTCCCGGCCCAGTGCTCCCTCCTGTGGCTCCTGTCCCATTCCCACTGCCCATTCCCTGCCCTCCTGGGAGTGTGGGAACCAGGCATCGCCTTCCGAACTGTCTGGCCCATTTACCGAAATAAGCGCAGAACCCTTGTTGGGGCCATCTTTGCTCTTCTCTGTAGAGGGAAGTGCAGTCTCCCTTGCAAAGCCAATGCCATACATCTGTGCAGGGAATAGCCAGGCAGGGAGAAGCACCAGGCTCTGAGAGGTGCCGGTTAGTCACTCCGCAAACCACCCCGGGCCAGGCCCTGGGGAAAACAGGGAGATCAAATAGAACCCTACTCTAGGGTTAGGCAGTGTGGGCAGAGACAGACCCACACAGTACCCACAGATGGTTCACAATGACGTGGTTGGTGTCATGAGGGTATTTGACCCCCATCCATAGACCCCCAGTACTTATACTCTATAATTAAGGTAAAGCGTGTGTTAATTTCCCTTGTGTCCTTGCTTGCCTCTGTAGTGTATCTGTACAGTAGCCTGGATACCAGATTCAGGTGTATGGGAGGCAGGAGTTTTTAAACGCCCCCAACCACAAATTTCCCTCTTGAGTCTCCAGAGCCTGTGAAGGTGAGCTGTTGCTCTTGTCACTGGTGTGGAATGTGGCCATTTGACCAGAGGAGGTTCTGGGGGGTCATGTGGCTGGGTTTGTCACATGAGCCCTTTAAAACTGGGAGCTTTCTCAGAATGAGAGTAGCGGAGGACGGCAGAGTGGTTCAAGGCCGGTTTTGAAGATGAGAGCTATGTGCAAGGGTCAGAGTGCCCCCTACAGGAGTTGAGGTGGCCCCTGGGCTACAGTCAGCAAAGAGCTGGAGATCTCAGTGTTGAAGCCACACAGAACTGTGTTCTGCTGAGCACCTGGATGAGCTTGGAAGTGAATTATTTCCCAGAGCTCCCAGTGAAGAACGCAGCGTGGGCAACATGGTTATCTTGGCCTTTTGATACCCTGAGTATAAAGCCAGCCAAACCCTGCCAGTGTTCTACCTACAAAACTAACCTTATAAATGGGTGTTAGCCAAGCGTGTGGCTCACACCTGTAGTCCCAGCACTTGGGAGGCAGAGGCAGGAGGATTGGAGTTTGAGGCTTGCCTGGGCTACATAGTGAGCTCAGGGCCAGCCTGAACTAGAAAGTGAAACCCTGCCCCCCACCCCCCAAAAAGGCACTGTTTTCACTCACCAAGTTTGTCCAAATCATTATACAGGAATAGAAGAAAGCTTTTCCAACTTTTGGGGCTATAGATGCAGTGGTCAGGTGGCCGGGTTCTGGCAATTCTGAGCCCCTTGTCGCGGTGAGCTAGTCATTAAACCTTGGTCTGTGTCTACAAATCTGAGCACACAGCCAAGGACTGTTTATATCTGGCAGTCTGGAGCTTACCTGAGGACCGAGGCTGGAGCCATAGTGGATGTCTGTGAGACCAGAAGTCTCTGGGCTCTAGCTGCCAGGTACTGGCTTCTTCAGTAGGGTAGAATAATATATAGGGCAAGCCTGGTAAGCCTTTGGCTTATGTACATTCCAGCTTTTTGGTTGTGGTTATTTTACCTGCTGCTCACCTTAGAAGTCACCTGTCATTTCTTCTCACTGGGACCAGGCCTGAGGCAGTCTGTGTGGAGACATGTAGTGATGAGGTTGGCCTGGAGATAAAAGCAGTGGCTGACACAGCAGCCCAAGGCCTGGGGGACCTGTCATTGTGAGAAGCCTAGAGCAATGGCTCTTCCTCTAGTTGTGAATGTCCAAATGATGCCCAAGGGAGACCCTCGCTGCTCAGGAGGTCTGCCTCTGGGGAATGATGGGCTGGCAGGAGTTGGCATCTTTCCTGCGGCAGGATGCTGGCTCATTTCCTTGGGATGGCGGGTGGATTGGGGACGGCCAAAGCTGAGGCTCCTGGGGTCCAGATGTTTCTTTTTTTTTTTTGCTTTTTGAGACAGGGTCTCGCGTTATAGTTCAGGCTGGCCCTGAGCTCACTATGGTGCCCAGGCAAGCCGCCGTGAACTCAGCAATCCTCCTGTCTCTGCCTCTCGAGTGCTGGGATGACAGGCATGAGCCACCAAGTCCGGCATTGTGGTATGCGGTGTTGATTGTTGGTGGGCGTGTCTCCATGTCCAGCACTATATGTGGTTACCGGGGATTGAACTCAGGTCCTTGTGCTTGCGAGGCAGTCGCCGGAACCACTGAGCTAACCCTCCGGCCCTCCAGATGTTTCTTGAAGCAGCTTATGGTGCCTGTGATGCAGGCCAGGGTGGCACAGACAGACCCTGGGGAAGGGCTGCTCCACCTCTCAGGTGTAAGCAGCCCTGTCTCTGGGTGGTGGCGGCACAAGTCCAGGTGGGCAGCTAAGAACCAGAAGACCATGGCATGCAGTGGGTGAATAAGTAAGATAAGTGAACTGAGGCTCTGAACCTATTCGGTGCCTGACTGGCTTCTGCACATGTCACTGGTGTCTGGAGAAGAGGAGGGTTTGATGAGTTTAGTCACCATTGCCACTGAGTCCTTTGTAGGTGGCTGTAGGCCCCAGGTGTGGTGCAGAAAGTGTCCAGGAAGTGGCTGGACCCTGTGGCACAAGGTGGGGGTCACCATAGGGGTCTGTTCATGGTGGCTCCCACTGGAGGAAGAAAGAGGTATGGGAGGTAGGTGCCTGTTGCCTCACTGACCCCAGTGCTGAGTAGTTTCCTTCCTGGGAATTCCAGGACTCGCAGTGACATCAAGGGACACAGTCCTGCTCTGTTAGTGAGGAATGCTAAGTCATCACGCATCAGCCTTGCAAGTGAGCGTGAGCCTGCATACTTTAAACCAACCTTGTGTCCAAGAGGGAATGAATCCTCTTTGGTGCCAGGGTGATGGGTCCCGAGGTCCAGGCCTGGGGTGGATTCTGGTCAACCCCTGTCCTGTCGCAGAGATATGGCTCTGTCACCATTACAGCAGCTGCTGCCAGGACAGCAGACGTCAGGCTTGAAGAAGGAGTGGGGGAGGGGGAAGGGCAGGGAGCGTGCATGTGCCGTGTGGCTTGTGTAAGCTCCTCTCTGTCTGGGGTCCTGACTCCTGCTTGTAAAACAAGGAGGTTGGATAGTTGATTCTCTTATCTCCTCTGCCTCCACTCCCTGACGTCTCTAGCCCTGTGAAATATCGGGTGACTGTCTCGTGTCCTGATCTCTGAGACCGTTTGTGTCCCAGTAAGTGAAGGGAGTGTGCCGGCCACACCTGAGCAAGCCTGGGCTACCCGCCCTCACATCCCTGTCCTTGCGGTGCGGTGTGCATCCATCCACCTCGGGTCCTTGCACTCGAGTGTCACTGTGCTACGCGGAAACAGCCCAGGTGGCCTGTGGTGACCGCCGTCTGGGCGTCTGGAGGCTGTGCTGCGTCACGCGGGGAGCTGTGTGTAAGAGGGAGGCAGAGCACATTAGAATTGCCAGGAGGACCAGCGGCAGTGATTCATCATAACAAAAGTTCTCCTGCCATGAACACGATAAAGGCTGCTCCCTCTCGCGTCCCGAGCAGCTACTGATGTCTCCCGCTTTTCCTTGTCCTTGGCTCTTAGAAAGAAAAGTTTCAAGATGATCCGATCCCAGTCCTTGTCCCTGCAAATGCCGACGCAGCAAGACTGGAAGGGTACCCCAGCGGCCAGCCCGGCCATGTCTCCCGTGACCCCTGTGCTCTATGGAGTCACCTCCCAGCCCACACCTGCACCTTATGCCATGCCCGAGTACCAGCGGGTTACCATCAGCGGAGATTACTGTGCGGGGGTAAGGCATCGCGGGAGTGTGGAACGGGCCCAGGGGCCCCTGGTCACGTACACCCTGAAGCTGACTCGCCTGCGGGTGTCTGGGAGGTGGTGGAGAGGAGCCCCAGGACACAGAAGGGAAGGAGGGGACTAGCAGGGCTGTGGTGGGGGTGTGTCCAGGGGGCCCCCTCTTCCCTATCAAAGGCTGCGACTGCAGGCTGTCACATTGTCCTCCCAGCCCAGCACACTGCCCAATCCCTGCAAGCCCACTGAGAAGGGTGCCAGCCTGGGGCCCTGGTGTGCCAACAAGTCTGATGGCTTCTAAGTCATGGGGCTGACTGGTTAATACAAAAGCAGTTCTCGTTGAGTAAACTTAAGCTCGGACTCTTTCAGTGTAGGCTAGACCCCGGTTTTGATTAGTAAATGAACAGGTGCCCCCCAGTAGCCCATCGGAGATGACACCATATTGATCTGCGAGGGACTCCTTGCTCCTTTTCATGCGTGCATGGTATTTCACTCTGCGGATGTAGCAGGACTTGCGCTAAGCTCCTAGGGCTGGGAACTAGGTGGGAAAGAGTGCGGGCTTTGTCTGCAGGTCAGCAACCTGGCCCGGCCTCGCTGTGCACCTTTTGGCAGGATGGTGGAAAGGGGAGCAGAGGTGGACTGGCTATTAATGGATGTGGACACGGGCCTGGGCAGTTTCCGCACTTCTTCTGCCAGTCTGGCACAGGGCAGGAAGGAGCCCCTGACTCAGGCAACTAGTGAGAAGGAGGCTGAGCTTGCAGCTGTCCACAGAGAATCTCCCGCCAGCCAGGGTCTGCAGTGCCTCTGAGCTGGGCGGCTGGCGCTGCCCCCCGGGCGCCCTGTCTGACAGCTGTGGCCTCGGCTGAGCCTCCTTATCAGGCCGAGTTCACTGGTTCTTCAGAGAACGCGTGTGGCTTTGCTGTGAGCATGGACACGGTCTAGGACCGTGTCTGCCACCCACTCCCGCCGCCCTCACGAGGTGTAAGTGGAATTAACCAGCCTTGTGGGGACACTGGAGGCGGGAAAGAGAAGTATCCAGCTTTACAGGAAGCAAAGTGTACTGTTTGGTAAATGGAAAAATCATGGGTGGAAGTAAAAATACATACCGAGGCCCCATACTCCCCCCCATCCCGTGGCTGGAGAGGGGCGGGGAGAGAAGGGGGTAGATTTCTAGCTGTATCTGTGATGATTAATTTATTTGCACATGTAAGACATCTGGAACGATTGTGAAAACGTGAACGCCGAGTGCTCATCTGTGTGTCTACGCTGTTTCAGGACTAAACATGATTATTTCATGAAGGCCAAAGAGGGGAGGCCTAGCTCTCCCTGCCCTGTGCTTCCAGCATCCACACCTTGCTCTCTGGCTCGTGCCCGCTGTCGCACCTGCCCGCCCCCTCCCCAAGCTCATCCAGACCTCTGTGGCCTTCAGCCTTGCCGAGCCCACTGTGGCTCACAGGCCCACTGGAAGGCGGCATACGTCCCACTCATCTTTGAACATAGGCAGCTCTGGGACTCAATCAGATCCGAGTCTGAGGTTTCACTTTGTGACTTTCTGGCGAGGGATTGATCCCTTATGTGCCCCAGTTTCTCCATTTTCAAAATGAATTGTGGTATGGAGTGAAATGAGGGGGTTCACACGTGGGAAGGTCTTGCACGTGGCACATGAGCATAAGGGTCTTTGTCAGCCAGGGCTTGAGGAGGCATGTGGTTGGAGACCTAGGAGTTTTTATTTATTTGTTTGTTTGTTTGTTTAGCCTCTGAAGGACTCATGGGTTTTCTCAGCTGCATGTGCTGGTGCTCTGTGAGGCCTGGGGTTGGGCTCTGGATGCTGGGGCAGCAGTAGCTGTGGTTAATCAATGGCCGTGGGGGGAGGGGGACCTCTGGACACGCAACCTGAGTACTTGTCCATCTCCCCACAACCTTGACTGATTTCTTGTGTCTCCTAATTGGGGTCCCAAGATCACCCCCAAGTTCGGTGATTTGTTAGGACTCTTGGGACTCAGCAGCTAGTTGCTCTCCTGGCTGTGATTTCTCACAGTGAAAGGACATGGAGCAAGCTAGCACAGGACGAGGGTGGTCAGCACACATGTGAGGTCTGGGGTCACCCGGCGGGTCTGTCACATCTTCCCAGAAGGAATGAGGCATCCAGCATAAACCGTGTTGCTGGTATGAACGGTTCAGACACAGTGAGCCATTTTTCTCGTCAGTGTGGAAATCCTGCAAAATCCAGGTTCCCAGGCGCCAGCCCAGGGCCGCCGACAAGCGGGTCCTCTCTGTGTGGCGGCCCGGGCCTGCTGTGGGAACCCTCTCTGTGTGCTTCCCTTGCGCAGATTACCGTGGAGGACTACGAGCAGGCTGCCAAGAGCCTGGCCAAGGCCCTGATGATCCGGGAGAAGTATGCACGGCTCGCCTACCACCGCTTTCCGCGGACCACTGCCCAGTACCTGGGTCACGGGGTGGCTAATGCTGCACTTCCGGATGAGGGTCTCCCAGGTATGGCGCTCGGGCTGCAAGTGGGGTCCATATCCGGGCGTGGCCCCAGAGTCAGGCCCGATGTTCTGCTGGCCAGATATGTTTCCCCTGCAGAGTTCTCAGGTGTGGGGCTCTGTGCCAGCTTCACTGAGGTTGCTGACTGCCCCGGAGTACCTTTTGTGTGTACTCTGCCCAGCTGGGTGCGACGAGCTGTGGAAGTGAGGAGGAGAGGGAAGACGGTCCCTGATGATGGGAGTTGCCAGGGAGGGGGGAATCTCAAGTGGGATATTTAAAACAACAACATCAAACCATAAATGCTGAGTCGGTGGTAGGATGGGCTCCGGTGGGGCTGGGTCCAGAAGGCGCATTCCCAGGCAGCAGAAATAGGGTCTGGCATCAAACAAATTACATTCATGCCTGGGGCCTGCCAATTTCTTGGACCTTGAGCAAGATATTTTTCTAAATCTCAGTTTTTCCTCCTATAAAATGGAAGACTAATAATCGCTATCTCTTATCGGACGAGGGGGGACTAGTTAGGTGAACGTGTGTGGAGTGTTTAGTGTGGTTCCGGGACGCGGAGTGTTCAGGAAACGGCAGCTGCCTCTGGACTGCGGAGTTCAGGTGGGGAGCAGAGAGAGGCGGCGTGGCTCGCTGGTGGGCGGTGGGCCTGTGAAGACCTGGGAGCGGTGGAGGCTGCAAGTTAAATCGTACAGATGAGGACACGGGGAGCTCTAGCCTGGAAGCTGGCGCGGGGAGGCTAAGGCCCTGGAGGTGTGCACTGCAGTCCAGGATCCTGGCCACCCTTGGCCCGTGGCGTCACCAGGCTGTCCCTGGCTCTGGCTCCCATGCAGTTCTGAGTCCTTTGCTTTGAGCGTTCTGTTACCACCTGGGGCCCTGGGTACCTTTCAGCCTTTCTGGGTCGTTTCCCTCTTTGTCCAAAGAAGTTGATCCTGGTAGAAGGGGACAGACGGGAATGACGGTGGACGTGGACTTTACGCAGAGCAAGGACTTGCCTCCTGCCCTCTGTGCGGTGAGGCAGAGCGGCAGGCTCTGTGCGCAGCCTGTGGTGCAGCCCGCAGTCCACAGGGGCAGCGTGAGGCCCTCCAAGCGGGCCTGTGGCCGTGCCTCACGGGACCTCAGTCTGGGCTCTGGGTCCTGACAGCGGGTGTCCGGCGGCTCAGCCTGCCCTGTTTCCCTTCCTCCTCCTGGGCTGGCTGCGGGCCGCAGGGCCTTTGTGGTGCTGTTTCATCTGCAGAGTTCAAATTCCAGTGTTGCATCCATGGCTGGAGCAGAGTTCATCATGAGAACAATATGAGAAACCCAGTGTGGGAATAAAAAAGGTGTAGGTGTTTCTTAGCGTGGGACGGTGGAGGCAATCCTGATAAACCCACCCTAAGCTAAAAATACATTTATTATACTTAAACTGCTGTAAAAGTGCTCAGAGCACTTATCTTAGCCTATAGGTGGGTAATCTCACTTAAAGCCTGTTTTGCAATAAAGCGCTGGATGTCGCATGTAATTTATTGAATGCTGTACTGAAAATGAAAAACAAAATGATTCTTCTCACAATGAATGTGGAAAAATTTTAAAATGAACCATTGTAAATCGGGCACAGTCTGTGACGGTGCAGGGCGTGGCTGTTGGTTGTTTTCCTGTACACATCTTTGCTGGCTTTGCAACAGCCTGTGAAAGTCAAGGCTGCTATCGTTAGATGAAGGGGTAGGTGCTGAGAGGTGAGGACCCTGTTCTGTGTATCACGGGTGGGAAACAGGAAAAGGCCTTCTGCCTCCGGGGGCTGGCTTAGCCCCCAGCTGTGGGCACAGACAGCTCTGTCCTTTGCATTGCTGCGTGGAGGCCAGCGCTCTGTCCCATGCTCCACTGGGGCTGGGTGTCTTCTTCCAGCTTGTCGGCTGCCACAGGCTCAGCAAGATGTGGGAGGAGAGTGACAGCGGTCCCCGCGGGGCAGCTCCGGTGCTGTCTATTCTATCGGGATAAGGCTCCGCTGTCCTTGGTCACATTCCTGGGGGCCCTGGAGGCCAAGGAAGCGGAAGCCCATACCAGTTAAACCAAAGAGAATTGTTGAAGTGCCAGCCATGTGTCAAGGACTGTTGGAGGGATACAGCACGAATCAGAGTTGCAGTCTGCAGGCACAGTGTGCTCTGACTGAGCGGAGAAGATCTTAAAACCCAGGAAGAAGAGGTACAGTGATTCTGTATAGGGGTAGGAGTCAGGCCAGTGAGAGGCTGGATTTGGGCAGAAAGCCAGGGCAGGCTCGCCCAGGAGGCAGTTTTGAGCCCACAAAAGTTCACAAGGTCAGGAGTGCCTGGCCACCATCCCATTCTGTTCTGCAGACTTCCACCCTCCGCCACTGCCCCAGGAGGACCCTTACTGCTTGGACGGCGCGCCCCCCAACCTGGGCTACCTGGTCCGCATGCGGGGGGGCATCCTGTTCGTGTACGATAACAAGCAGATGCTGGAGCGCCAGGAACCCCACAGCCTGCCCTACCCTGACCTGGAGACCTACACGGTGGACATGAGCCACATCCTGGCCCTCATCACCGACGGCCCCACGTAAGCCAGCCCCCCACTGTGGGGGGGTGCTATTTGGTAGGAAGAACCAGAGGGTTTTGCTGCATGTAAACCGCCACAAAAGCTCATGGCTGGGCCTGACGATTAGCTCAGTGGTTCCGGCGCCTGCCTCACAAGCGCAAGGTCCTGAGTTCGATCCCTGGTAACTACATACAATGCTGAGCATGGAGACTCACGCCCACCAGCCATCAATACCACATACCACAGTGCCGGGCGTGGTGGCTCACGCCTGTATTCCCAGCACTCGGGAGGCAGAGACAGGAGGATTGCTGAGTTCGAGGCTTGCCTGGACTATATAATGAGCTCAGAGCCAGCCTGAACTACAAAGCAAGACCCTGTCTCAAAGAAAAAAAAAAAAAAAGAACGTGGCTGCCCCTTGTCTTTGTTTTTTGAGTTTCTGCAACAGTTTCCCACCTGGGCTGATGATTCTTAGAGTTGTTCCTACCTGTCCCTTCTGCATGTGGAGGTGTGAAACTTCTGTTTGTTGGTGGCTGCCTGTGTACCTTAAAATGGCTGCCACCTTCTCCCCACAGCCTCACAGGAAGCTGCCAGTCGGGGCTGATGGCACGGCCCGTACCTGGTGGAGAAGTGATGAAGGCCGTGGCTTCAGGTCTTGGGTTTCTGTGTCTGTGGAGAGGAACATACTGGTGTCATGACCCCCTGACGCTCACGGCTTGGCTCAGGCTGTCTTCCTGCGTTTGGCCCCTCACTTCCTTGTCGGCCCGGGGGCTAATCAGCAATGCAAATTCAGTAACCTGTACCCAGAGGGTGTGCAGGGAGCAGGAACTGGGAAGGTGAGGCTGCTGTCCCAGGAGCTTTCTCTTTCCCCTTCTGCCTTTGGTTTTGCTAAGAATGCTGTGATGCTGGCCCCCGGGGAGGAGCGAGGGTCCAGACAGGGTGGACGGCCTGACTCTTGGCCCTCGCTGGCCTGAGGGTGGAACTAAGACTGGGATGGGCTGCGGGCAGTCTCTGGGAGGCCCTCCTCTGCCAGGGGTGCCTGGAGCGACTGGGACCTGGGAGGCTGTCAGGAGAGACCGTCCCTCGGGGGAGACTGGCCAGGGAAGCGTGACCTTTACATTCTCTGCCGCTGCTGCAGCCCCCTGTGCTTGCCCCGGGCTGTTGCTGGGCTGGTGGCTCCTCTTTCTGGGGCTGAGCTGACAGGGTGCCCAAGCAGCTGCTGCTTGTTTTGAGCTCGTGAGGAAGCAGGGTGACAACGAGTGGAGGTTGAAGGTTCTGTGTGGCTATGGACCCAGGCACGGGGCCAGACACCAGAGCTGGGGTGTTGGGGCAGCTGGATGCAGCAGTGAGCTCCCCCCACGTGTGCTGGCTGAGAACACCTCCCCACCTGGGATCGCCTTCTCTGACTTGGTGGGGATCTGGGGCCACCTGCCTTACAGAGGCTTCTACCTTGCTAGCAAACACCCCTGCATTCCCAGTTTGCTCATGGTGCAAAAAAAAAAAAAAAAAAAAAGTCCTCCTTTAGTTCTGAAGTCACAGAGTTGAGGATTGGGGAACATTGGGATTTGGGGACATTTGGTCTGGGTGACAACATTCCAAGGCGAGCAGGCCATGCCTCATGGTTTGATAGTATTATTGGCATTCTGGGTAATTTATTTTTGCCTTAAGGAATTAAAGATGGCTAAAGATACCTGGGATGGAGAAAAGAGGAAGAGTGGAAGGACAGAGATATAATGATGTATATTAATGTTATATAATGATGGGATAGTTCATATATGAGTTTAATGAATCTGAATCAGTTTCAATCCCATTACTTCCCTCTCTCTCGACTTTTCCTTCCTACGGAATGTCCTTCCCCATATCTAAAAGTCTTCTTTGTTTCCTGTCACCTAAGGAGTGAGATTTATTGAGCATCAGTTCTGCTCAGAGACAAGGCCTGGCACTGGCAGAAGCCAGTTTAGCTCTCTCTTTGGCCTTGGGCATTACCATCTCACTATTTATTTATGGGATATTTATTCATAAGAATGGAGGCTTCTGGCTAATTGACTAAATGCAGAGATCTAGAAGTCAAAGAACTGGATGAGGTCCCAGAGTGGGCTCTGCCCCGCCCCACGGTGACTCTGCCCACACTCTGGGGCTCACAGTGATGTTAACCAGTTCAGGTCTGTGGAAAGCTGAGTGACTTAGCCTTCTCTGCTATGGCCTTTTCACCCAGGGGTTTGCTCCCTGTGCCGAGGTCTCCAAACAGAGTTTAATGTGACTTTATCTCACCTGTGGTCTCTCCCCACCCCCAACCTACAGGAAAACCTATTGTCACCGGCGATTAAATTTCCTGGAATCCAAGTTTAGCCTTCATGAGATGTTAAATGAGATGGCAGAGTTCAAAGAGTTGAAGAGTAACCCCCACCGAGACTTCTATAATGTGAGAAAGGTGAGTTAGTGGCTGGTTTTGAAGCCACTTCGTGAACCCCTCCTGGCACAAGCATGGCCTGAGCCAGTCTGGGGCTGGCATCCTATGAAAGCACCATGGCTCCTGGCTACAAGTGGCTCTTCCTGGCCAGAATGTACTATGTGGTGTCTCTGTGGACTGTGGCCTCTTCCTGGGAAACAGGGCACAGCTTGTTAATTGGTTGTTACGGTGGAGCACAGGTCACTTGTAGGATACAGAATATGTTATGACCTCCTTGGATTTGGGACTTCATGATTGCATGTGATTTGGTATATTTAAAGAGAGGTACCCAATATGTGCCTGTCTCTGTTCCTCTTCTACCCACTGAGGAGCTGAGTGGCACCTGCAGGGGTGGCCACAGGAGCAGGTGTGCATGTCAGACAATCACATCCTCCAGTTCTTCCACTTTCTTCCATGGAACTGTAACACACAGTGACATAGAGGATCAGCACCGAGTATGGGGCATACGATGGTGAGCAAAGGTCACTCCTGGTCGACAAGCTGTTCCTAGCCTGTTACCTTAGGAATAAGTGTCGCAACATTGTTTGCTTCTGAGGTGGCCCAACAGGTGGTCCTGGGCTCCTGAGCTGCTCCCTGTCATGATGTGGAAAAGAACCCGTGAGGCTGTGGCTCTGTATCATAGGAGATGCTTGGAGTTTCCTGCCAGTCTGGGGTGGATGTCCTCTCTGGACAGTGGGAGCCTCGAAGCTTCTCTGGTGACATAGTGGCCTGTTCTCTAGTACCACAATCAGTCTGTAAATATGTGCCCAGGCAGTGAGATAGGGTTGTGGTCATCTCTATTAGGGCAGCCTGCATCCTGAGTGCTGGCTGCTTTACCTCACTGTCGAAGCCTCTCAGTGGGGAGGACAGTGGCTTTCTGAAGTCCAGAGTGCACCGGGTGGGGGCCTCCCTATTTCTGCGGTGGCTGCTGCATCACCTGGGCAGAGCAAGGCCTGCCTCCAAGCTCAGGAGCCGTGGGTGGCCATGAGTCTGCGTGGGCAATGGCTCGTGAGACTGTGAGGCCCAGCCCGCAGGCTCAGCGGGTGGAGATGCACTGTGGTGTTTCCCAGGCTGCCTCTCTGTTGGATGGCACTTGGCACCACACTCACCCTATTTTTGATCATACTCCGTAAAGATACTCATGAAAGAAAGACTTTCAGAACTGCTTCAGAAGTGGCAACAATGATGGAAAAATTGTGCTCAAAAACAAGACAGTATCTTGAGAGTTAATGGTAATGTGTCTTTGATTATAATTAATTCTAAAAAAATAATTTAAACATTTGGCCTGTTTTTTGATGACTCCTTACAGAAGGGCTGAGTGCGTCTGCGGCTTGGGAGCTGGGTAGAATTGGTCATTATCCAGTTTGCTCAGGTTTCCCATTAGGGATAGCAAATAGGTTTCGTCTTCTGGAACACACTTGACCAGCTGGGAGGGGCCCTGAAACTATCCCAGAAGTTTGGGGAGAAGGGAAAAAAGGGTGCTGTAGTTGTTTGCTCACGTCTGCCTTGGGTTGGAAATGGCCAGGGCTGTTTGGAAACCCTAGTGTATGTTTAGTCCTGGGTTGTTGGTGAGAGCAGGCAATGTTGTTGTTTATCTTCTAGTAAACTGAAAACAGACCTCCGGTGACAGCAGCCTCTTTGACTTGTTCCTAAAATAATCACCTCTGAGATTCTGAAGTTTGGATTGGGTGCTTCTGGGTTGACCAGTTGCTTCCCTTCTGTATCTTGTGACTCATGGGCATTGGGACAGGCTGAACCCCCTGTGGTGTGTCATTGGTGAGCTGGAGGATAGCAGAAGCCCGGAACGTGCTGCGTCATGCTGAGGTGGCAGAGTGGGGCTGTGCCCAGCAGGGCTAAGCCAGGCTGACCTTCTCCCTTGCACCCTGCCTGAGCCAATCGCTTCCCTAAGGTGCCCGAGCCTTGGCACCGTGCCTTGGGGAGTTCTTTCATTTCTCTGATGTCTAGAGGTCTGTGTTTATGGAAAGAGTGGCAGGCTGAATGGCTGGAAGGGGATGAGGGAGTGACGTGGCAGTGGCTCCATGGTGCAAGCCAGGCCGTGAGGCTGCTATCCTATCTAGTCCCCCTCAGGCCTCTTGGCTCATGGAAGGAGATTCAGGAGGCCCGCCGTGACTTTATACTGCCCCTCAGCTAGCTAGATGTCCATCCTGTGAGTGGAGGCTGGAGTTGAGGAGGGTGAGGGGGGTAGGGACCAGGTGATCTCAGCAGGGCCCCATCCTAAGCTTATGAGAGTATTTAGCAACAGAATCAAGTTGTATACAAAATTCCATTCTACCTTCCATATGTGGAGAGTAGGTTGAACCAGGCAAGAGAAAAAGTGACAAGGTGGGTCCAAGGTCGCCGTGGCCTCCATAGTGAGAGCAAGCAGACTTGGACTCAAGTGGTGACAGGGGGGTTGGCGAGTACCGTGTCCATCTGACGTCTCCTGGGAGGTAGAGTTGACAGGACTGGCCAGTGCTGAGGGACTCAGACGGGGTTTTCCAGTGTGAAGAGCTGGGTGTGGGGAATACTATTTCCTGGGATGTGGGAACCTGGGAGACACTCAGGTTTGGGCTGGGGCCAGAGATTTTTGGGCCTATTAGCTTTGAACTGCCTTTGAGTTACCCAGGCGGAGATGTAAATAGCAGGTGTATGGGAATTTCTGGGTCTTCAGGCTGATGAGATCCAGTTTGGAGTTGGTGTAAAGAAGGAAATGAAGGGAATGGATGGAGCAGATCACCTTTGGGGAGAATGTGTGGTGAGAGGATGAGAGGGCCCAGGACCCTTTGGGATGTCTGGTAGTGAGGACAAATCTGTCTGAGGAGACTGCAAAGGAGAAGCCAAGTGTCACAGGGACTGAGCATGATCTAGATGGAAGCCATGCCACGGTGTATTCTGAAATCCTGCAGCTCCTCCCTGATGCCTTCCTAGGTTGCAGATGTCCAAGCGCTCAGTGCCTTTCTGCAAGTGAGAACTTGCTCTATGATCTGAGCCTGTATGTTAGCTTAGGGTCAGGAAGCTGCTCCTTCTTGGGGTTTGATGGAGGTGGACCTGGCCGGGAGGGGTGGGGCATTGCTGTCCTCTCTACTTGCCCCCACCTGGGGCTTTGCTTTGAGGAAGCTTTGGGTGTTCCAAGAGGTCACTGGGAAGTGTGGGGTTTGGTGGTGCAATTGGTGGGCCCTGAGGGTTACGTGAGGGTGTGGATTTCAGTGAAACTATTGGACCTACTTAACTTCTTCCTTTAGTTTGTTCATCTATTGATTCATGTGCTACTTGGTAGCAGTCTCTGGGGTGGATGCTGGAGACCTGGGTACATCAGACATGGTCCCTACCTTGAAGAGCTGGCAGGCTGGTGGAGGAGTCAACAGAGCATATTGCAGTGGGCAGGAGGATGCACCCAGCAGTGAGAATCTGTGCCAGGCTCCCAGCCTGGGTCAGGGGGATTGAATTAGCTGTGCTTAGGGTACCAAGACTGGCTTCCACATGGCAGAGATTGGTGGGGTGCAAGGGAGGTATTTCAGGCTGAAGAAATACATGCAGAAAGTTCAGGATGTGATGTGCCTTGGTACTCTGAGCACTGTAAGGGGCTTGCCAAGCATACAGTGGGCAGTGTCAAGGCAAGAATTAAGGCCTCAAGGAGCCCCAAACCCCAGGGACACAGAGTTTAACCTTGGGGATGCTGGGTAACATCGATGACTGCTAACAGGAGTGGCCTGACCCAGTGTGATGAAAAGGTCTCTTGATGCTGTCAGGAGGTGGACTGGGCAGCAGGGCTGATGGGAGGGGCTGGTTCTGAAGTCTAGAGGAGACACGGGAAGGGCATCTGGGCACTGCACAGAGGGGCTATACAGTGCCAGGGAGTCGGCCCCACTCACCAGCTGCCGGGTGCTGTGCTCCAGGTGGATACACACATCCACGCGGCGGCCTGCATGAACCAGAAGCACTTGCTGCGTTTCATCAAGCACACGTACCAGACGGAGCCTGACAGGACGGTGGCTGAGAGGCTGGGCCAGAAGATCACCCTGCGGCAGGTGTTTGACAGCCTGCACATGGACCCCTACGACCTCACCGTGGATTCGCTGGACGTCCACGCGGTGAGTGAGCCCTGGCCCCAGTGCTTCAGATAGAAGTCAACGGAATATTATTTAGTCTTAAAAAGGAAGATTAAACACTTTCTTGGTGGTTGTCCAATGGTCTGCTATCCTAAGGTGCTTCAGCCAGCCGTGTTCTTTGCCATGACTCCTTGGGCCACGAGGCCTTGGTCTTCCTTCATAGAGGGCCTCACCGAAGGCCTTGGACCGGCCGTGGAAGGAGACGTGGTTCTGGGCCTCAGGCATTTCCGAGGCTGTGTGAGAAACCACTTGGAGGTCATCTTTCAGGGTGGCCACACAAAGCCTCCTCGTAAAGGCCTGGAGAAGAGGATGTGTGCGGTGGCTGGGGACTGATGTGGTGACCTGGCTGGTGGGTGGTCTGCTCCCCCAGGGTCGGCAGACTTTCCATCGCTTTGACAAGTTCAACTCCAAGTACAACCCTGTGGGGGCCAGTGAGCTCCGTGACCTGTATTTGAAAACTGAGAATTACCTGGGAGGAGAGTACTTTGCGCGGATGGTCAAGGTGAGTGAGCTCTTAGCCTCTCCAAGGCCCCTCCAAGGTGTCTGCTGTTACAGGGCGGGGACTCCACGTGGCCTCCTGCTCCCTTCCCCTCTCCAGTCCCCTCTGCTACCATGCAGCTCTGGCAAGTCCCGAGGTGCCAGGGTGCCCATGCTTGGCCCTGCTTTCCGCTGCTAGGCATGGGCAGGCGCCAGTGTGTGTTGACTGCGGGCAGGAGGAGGGAGGTGTCCGCCTGGTAGTCCTGCAGCTCCTGGGGCCGCGGCCTGACTGCAGCCTGGACGGGGCGAGGCGCAGGCTGGCTCTGTGCAGATGCTGCTGCCGCCCGCCTGGTTCTGCCAGCAACGGCGCAAAGGCCTTCCTCTCAGGGAGGGGCCTGGGCCGCGGAGTGAGCACAGCGCGGCAGCAGCAGAGCTTTAGTTCGGCTTCCAGGCTGGGGGCAGGTAGCCGAGGGAGCCGGGACCCAGCTGGCGGCAGGGCTCTCGCGTCGCTGAGGCTCTTGGGATGACTCCGTCGGTTCTTCTTGGTGCCAGGAGGTGGCCCGGGAGCTGGAGGACAGCAAGTACCAGTACTCGGAGCCGCGGCTCTCCATCTATGGCCGCAGCCCACAGGAGTGGCAAAACCTGGCCCGCTGGTTCATCCAGCACAAGGTCTACTCGCCCAACATGCGCTGGATCATCCAGGTGCCCCGGATCTAGTGAGTGAGGGGCTTGGTGACTGCCCCAGGCCCTCTGGGGACAGCAGCGCGGGCTGCAAGCTCTCGTGCGTCTGCACTTGGAGGGTGGGGCCTGTTCTGGGGCCTGTTAGCTCTGTCCTCCCCAGGTAGCGCTCTTGGGCAAAGATGTCCTTATGACACTGCTATTTCTGCTCTTTCAAAGAATACAGACATACTAAGGCCTTAGGGGAACTACCTCCCTCCCCACCTTCTCATTGAGCGTCTGGGTACCAGCTGCAAGGTGAGCTGTAGTGTGCCACACTGCTGGCATCTCCCAGGGCGTCACTCGCCACTGCTGTCCTCTCCAAATGGCCTGGGCGTGGGGTTTGGGGGAACCGATCCGTGGCACGGTCCGGATCGGGGGAAGTTTGAGGACGCCTCTCTCAGACTGTCGCCCACCCTGAATCCTAGTGCCCCCCCCCTCCTGAGTGGCCTCTGGCTCAGGACAGTGCCCTGCTGGGACGGGCAGGCTTTGAGTTTGCAGACCTCTGAGGAGAGAGGCCAGGCTCCCTCCACCCTGGGGCCCTCCCAGGGATGCAGGCCGCTGAGGGAGTGGCTGGGGCTGATCTCTGACAGGGCGGGGGGACTGCAGAGCCTCCTAAAGATGGGTCTCTACTTCCCCTAGTGACATATTTAGGTCAAAGAAGCTGCTGCCAAGCTTTGGAAAGATGCTGGAGAATATCTTCCTGCCCCTTTTCAAGGCCACAATCAACCCCCAAGATCACCGGGAGCTTCACCTGTTCCTCAAATATGTAAGCGTGGGTGTCACTTGGGACAAGGTCACTGTGGCTGAGGACCGGTGTGTTCCTCTGGGTCAGGCCAGGTTTCTTCCGTGTCCCTCACCATGGCTCCGCTTCTCAGAAACCTGTGTCCCAGGAGCTTGACTTTGTGAAGCCCCCTGAAGGGGACGTCCCCTTCTCCCCAGAGGCAGCCCTGGGTGTGGGTGCCCGTGTTCCTGGGGCAGGCTGTGGCCCAGCTGGGAAGGGCAGCAGGCACCGAGGGTGAGAATCAATTCATGCCCAGGGACAGGAGAAGTGGATCTTGCCCCAGCCGGCTGTGGTCTTAGCATCGCAGGCTTTTCAGCTCCGCGGCTTTGACAGGGAGAAGTGCTCACACCGTGTTTGCTTTGGTACAACAAGCCCCACAGAGTGTATTTCCCTGCTGTGTTTGGGTGTGTATAGGAGAAAGGAAGAAGGGAAGGGGTGAGACTTCGGAGGAGAGGCAGGAGGGGATGGCTCCTCAGAAGGAGCAGCGTTCCAGACACTGACAGGGACAAGGAGGGGCCTTGGGGGAGGGAGCCTTGAGTCTGGATGTGTACGGGTTGCTGGGAAAGTGGGCAGACAGGCTGAGGGGCGGGGCTGAATGTATGTTTCCGGTGGGAGGATGGCCTGGGGCAAAGTGTGGCTGGCCTGGAGGAGCGCAGGGTGAAAGGCAGGGCTCTCTCCACTTCTGCCTCACAGTGACCCCACCTTAGTCTCCGTCTTGCTGTTAGCAGAGCGGCCCTGTGTGGTGCTGTGTCCTAGAGCAGTGGTGGTGAACGTATGGCACGTGTGCTGCGGTGGTTGTGTGTATGGGCTGAAAGCTGTAAAAGGTTCGCCATCACTGTCCTGCAATCTGTGGAATGGGTCCCCAGGGATTCTCCCCCTTAATCCTCACATCTACCCCGTGCAGCCCCCGGCTCCGTGTTGAGATTAGACACAGAGATCCCAAAACTAGACAGTGGAAGAACTGGAATTCCTCACGCCTCCCATGTGGGGGTGGGGTGGGTCTGCAGCACGTGGAGGGCAGGGCAGGGGCTCAGGGGTGTGGGCTTGGTGAAAAAGGGCTGTGCAGACTCCACACGATGTGGGCAGAGACTGGAGGAACCCAGGTTCCCTCAGGTGCCTCGTGTGTAGGAAAGTGCATTCTGTGCCCCAGAAAATCATCTGAGCGGGATTGGTCAGCACTGGAGGAGGGAGAAGAAAAAGAGAAGGACCAGAGGGATGGAGCAGGGAGGAGGAAGAGGAGGAGGAGAAAGAAGTGGAGGAGGTAGAGGAAGAAAGGAAGAGATGGAGGAAGAGGTAGAGGAAGAGGTGGTGGTGGAGGAGGAGGAGGTGGAGGAGTTTGAGGCCCTGGCATTATCCTCTCGCCGGGCCCCAGCATGATCTGGTGACATACAGCGTTGCTGAGATCAGAGCTTGAGGTCCTTCCCAGCCCCAGTCCCATCCAGGGCCCCTTAGAGCCACAGTGAGGACCCCGTGTTTCCTTGAACATAGCCTCTGTGGCAGGAAGAGTCCGGTCCAGACCCTGTCAGCTCTCGGTCTTTCTGGACCCTTCTTACTCATGTAGGAAGTGTGAGGCTGGCAGACCAGGGCCTGGGCTGGGAGCCCCCAGTCTGGGTCAGTGGTGAAGTGAGGAGAACATTCTTCCTTTCTCCTGCCGGGGCTTCGGGGCCCCCTTCCCAAAACACTCGCGTGGCTGAGCGGAAGGAGATCTGTCTGTGAACAACCAAAGCTGTGTCGTCGTAGGTGAGTGTCGGTCAGGCTGTACCTGTAGGGTTAGTCACATGGGTCTGGGAACCCAGCTCGGAGACCGGAAGGCTTCAGACTGGTCTCGGCTGAGGTCTAACTGCATGGAAAGGGGAAGTTTCCTGAGGCTCCTCTGACTGGCCGAGGGTCAGTTCTTAGAAGGAAGCAGAGCTCTGGATGTGTTTGTGAGGCATCCAGCTGGTGTCTTGAGGCCACACCTACAGGTTTCCTCCATCTGTACCCCCAAAGGCCCAGAGCCTGGAGGTCCTATTGGACAGCTTCCTTAATCACTCTGGCCCTTGTTTGCCCAACTCTAGCATGAGACTCACAGGCTAACCCTCCCACCGGTGCAGCTCCGAGCTTTAAATGAGCTGGTGTGCATGAAGGGCTTCAAGCAGGAGCTGGTGTGTCTGTAGGTGCATGACATGTAGTAGGTCCCCTTCCCGGTCACCGCTGCTGCTGGCAGTGGCTGCTGTCTCCTGCAGTGCTGGGCACAGTAGAGGGACGGTTAGTGGAAAAGGCCTCCTCTCTCTGGCCCAGCCTGAATTTTCCCATCGTCACTACTGCCGTGAAGCAGCTGGATACTCTGCTGCCTGCTCTTCTGGGTACTTGGGAAGCTTTGAGCAGATGGAATGTGCTGTGGGACCTGGAGGAGCGTGGCCTCGGCCAGATCTGGGCCCAGCCGGGTGCGCACCTGAGAAGCCCCGGGCAGCTCTCAGTTCAGGCCCCGCGCGCCGAGCTGAGCCTGAGGCCCGGCCTTCCTGCCTGCCTCGGTGCTCAGGGCCCCTCTCCTGCCCAGGTGACAGGGTTTGACAGTGTGGACGATGAGTCCAAGCACAGCGACCACATGTTCTCAGAGAAGAGCCCCAGCCCAGACATCTGGACCAGCGAGCAGAACCCGCCCTACAGCTACTACCTGTACTACATGTATGCCAACATCATGGTGCTCAACAACCTGCGCAGGTGAGCGAGCTCCCGCAGGAGCTGGTTCGTGTGTGACCCGCTGTGCCTGTTCCTCAGCCCACACGCGTCCATGTGTCTGCAGGGTGCTCCCTGGGACACTACGCAGGCATGTCACAGGATCTCACACACACAGGCATGCTGACTACAACACATGTGCCAGTTGCACATGGGTTGGATGTACAGCGAAGCTACACACCACATGCCCACACATACATGTTCATGTGTACACACTTCATGTGTACCTTTGTCTCGAGACAGTGGAAATGTAGGACATGAAAAACATGTGTGTTCACTTACTTCTACATCGACACTGTCCACACATTGATTTATACTCTCAACAGATTATTACAGCTGCAGAGTGATAGGCACAGCCCTAGGCACTACGCGGATAATGGGGAGGAAAAGAGCCTGTCCATAGATGCCTCCTGGATGGTCCCGTGTGTACAGGCAGCCACGGACCACACAGAAGAGGCATGCACGGGTGTTCCATGCCAGGGCCACAGGACACTGAGCTGTCTGCTCTATCAGTCTTGCCCACCCCCTGCTGGGTCTGGGGGCCTCGCTGCAGGAGTCCGTGACAAAAGGGAGAGGCCTGGTATAGGGTAGTGGCCATCCTGGGCTGGGGTTTCAGGGCGAGGGTCCTAGTTCTAGTCGCCAGTGGCCTGTTAGGTGGGTCTGAACACAAGTTTCACTTTCTGGGCCTCTGTTGGCCTAATTTTGTAAGAAATTGGCCTTGGTTTCTCGTGGTGTTTGCTCTCCGGAGCTGACTGGAGACCCAAGGCCTGGTGAGCAGAGGGAGGAGAGGAGTGTGTGGGGAACTACCCAGGCTCTCCTACCACGAGCCCGTCTCTGCCCTGGAGGTCGTGTCTGTTGGCTCGGAGGGGCTCTGGGACGGACCTCTGCATGTGAGGAGGGGTCGTCTCTGAGGGGTGCCGGCTGTGCCATGGGCGACTGTCTCTCCCAGCCTGGGCCCCGGGCGGGGGTGCGGGCCCCGGGCAGAGTGAGCCAGGGCCTCCCTTTTCCTGCAGAGAACGGGGCCTGAGCACGTTCCTGTTCCGGCCTCACTGTGGGGAGGCTGGCTCCATCACCCACCTGGTATCCGCGTTCCTCACTGCTGACAACATTTCCCATGGGCTGCTCCTCAAAAAGGTGAGTGGCTACTCATAGGAGCCGGCTCTGCCCTGGTCTGAGCTCCCCTGGGCTCCCCAGGGCTCCTGCCTGCCCCTGAAGCTCGGGCCAGTGATGCCAGGGCAAGGCTTTTTCTGGATGGGATGTCTATAGACATCTTAGTTTCATTTTGAATTATGAAAGTAGGATAGCCAGACACACTCCAGTTTGGATTTTCCCAACAATGGAGAGAAAAAAACCCTTATTGCTATTATCTAATAGAATCAGCTCCATTAGCTTGTATTTTTTTTTTTTTTTTGAGACAGGGTCTCGCTTTGTAGTTCAGGCTGGCCCTGAGCTCACTATGTAGCCCAGGCAAGCCTCAAACTCAGCAATCCTCCTGTCTCTGCCTCCTGAGTGCTGGGATTACAGGCGTGAGCCACCACGCCCAGCACTGTGGTTTGCGGTATTGATTGCCGGTGGGCATGAGTCTCCACACCCAGCACTGTATGTGGTCACCGGGGATTGAACTCAGGACCTTGCGCTTGCGAGGCAGGCGCCGGAACCACTGAGCTAACCCTCCGGCCCAGCTTGTAAGTATTTTTAACTCTGACCTTTTCTTCACACCCTAGTTTAATCTACTTATAGTAATAACAGAATTTTGGTTCCTGCCTTGTCCCCCGACTTTGATGTTGTGTAGCCATCATTTTTCTGTGCTGCACACAACACCTAAACGCCTACTCTGCAGGCCTTTGGATGAACCACTGGCCACTTGATCTGTAATTGGCTCCGCTAGCTCCCAGCAGTGGACACACAGCGGCCATCTGGCTTTTTCCACGTAAATGTGCTGCCATGAACTCTGGGCACTCACCCAAGCTTCTCCTATTTTGGGTCATTTCCATGGGAGCGCAGTTTACTCCCAGTGCTTCCCTGCCCTGATCCTGTCACATTTGGGTGTGAGGTGTGTGTTCATTGGAAGACACGGTAGCCTGGCCAGGTCCACCCCTGCCCAGCCTCCAGGGTATGTCCCAGTCAGAAGGTTTATAGCGGAGCAGCAGAGCTACGCCACGGGGCAGCCGGAGCCTGACCACACTGGGTCAGCGCCTGGGGAGGGAGAGCCAGAGACGTTGGTTGAAGGCCTTGCCCTCCCACCCGAGCAGTGTCTCCCTCCTGGAGCCAGGAATGGCCACTTCAGTGGGGAGGACCAGGGCCCGCAGCAGCGGCTCAGGCGTGTGACGTAGGGAGGAGAGACAGCGTGAGTGCGGGAGCTGTGGCTTTGGGGAACCGGGCGTGGTTGGTTCAGACCCAGCCCAAGCTCTGGTTTGCACCAGAACGTCCCTCCAGTCCCTCCTGCGTGCGTCACATCACAGTGTGGTTCTTTTGCAGAGTCCAGTGTTGCAGTACCTCTACTACCTCGCCCAGATCCCCATTGCCATGTCTCCTCTTAGCAACAACAGCCTTTTCCTGGAATACTCCAAGAACCCGCTGCGGGAATTCCTGCACAAGGGGCTGCACGTCTCCCTGTCCACCGATGACCCCATGCAGTTCCACTACACGAAGGTGAGGGCCTGGGAGAGGGCTGCGGTGTCCTAGTGGTCTCGGTCCAGCTGTGCATTTCCACTGCGGGGACCTCGGCCCAGGGCTCCGTTTGGCCTTTGGGGTGGGCTTGGTGGCCCAGGGAAGGTAAGAGGTAGAGCCCTTTTTGGCAGCTTTGAAGCCTTGAAGGCACAGCTGGATTTGTCTTTGTTTTCCCTCTCTTTGATATTTACTAGTTCTATAACCTTGGTAAAGTTATTTGATTCTCTGAATTGAATTCCTCTTCATCTGTGAAATAGGGCTTACAATGGCCTCTCTTGTGGAGATGAACATAACAAATTCATGTTTAATAGAATAAGGTCTAATATGTAGCATGTGTTCAAAATATTAGGTGCCTTTTATTGTGCTGATTAGTACTGCACTTTAGACCTCTGGGAAGAAAGGCACGGTGATGTCTCGCAGGAGAGTTGGCCATGAGTGGGCTTAGCACGTCCTAATGGTGCGGGCAAGACCAGGCCCTGATGAGCAAAATGGAAGCGTCTGTAGTCTTTTAGGGCAGCATTTCTCCAGGCTTTCGGTCTCTGGACCTCTTTATACTCTGGAAGAACTGAAGCCCTATTTGGGTTGTATCTATTGTTAGAAACTGATGAAAAACATTTTAAAACATTAACTCATTTAAAAATAACAGTAATGGACTTGTTATATAAATAGCAGTTTTATGAAAAATAACTGTTTCCCAGAACAAAAATATCGAGGAGAGTGGCATTGTTTTGCAACTCTGCGTATCTCTTTAATGTCTTACTTAATAAAAGACAGCTGGATTCCCAAAGCCGCTTCTTCGTTCAATTTGTTTTTATCAAAGCTCGTGAAAACTACCTTGTATCTCAAAGATGCGTAGCTGGCAGAGGGAGGACCAGTTGCCAGAGGTCCTGGGACCACATCTGCAAACACTGTCTAGGAGACAGAGGCGATAAGGTGGGTGGGAGAGGAGCTCCCAGAGGGCCGGTGATTCATGGCAGCTGTTTCACACGGCAGAAGACGGCGGAGACCACCGCCCAAGCCTAGTCCTTCCAGGATTACCCTCCCCCTACTTGTTCAGGATCATCTCTCATTCCACGTTCCCTCTGCTCTGGGTACTTTACTCATGTCAACTTTTACTTTGGAGCAATCTTAAGAAAATAGTGTTTAATAAAAAGCAAGACTGAAGAATATGTAGTATGAAACATACATCTGACTAGAGGGGTGTTAAGTAAAGTTCTGTGGGAGGCCATGGATTGAACCGCAAACCTCCATTGGGCCCAGAACCAAATGAATGTGAACTTCAGAGTAACTGAACTTTGGTGCCTTGCTGGGAACCCTGGAACCAATGAACTAATTCAACGGTAAATGATGAACTAGTTCAACTATAGCCAGTTGAGTAAGCTGTGGCCAATTAAGTTGTTTTCCGTGCCTTGCTTGTTTTTCTATAAATACCATGGGTTCCATTGCTGGTTAGAGTTCTCAGAATCTGTTCCTAGTAGACTCTTCAGGAGTCATTTTTTTTTTCTTAAACTACTAAGCAAGTGCGGGAAACATCCCCTCTAACAAGGACTGTCACGGGAGAGTGAGCTGGCATCCTTCTGATGAGCATGCCTGAGTTTCACACACGCACACACACACCAAGCAATCATGAGGAGTTTGGAATGTAAGGCGTGAGGAAAGGTGAAATCTGCAGTGCACGTTGGTCTTAGTTTTGGAAATATGTGAAGCGTTGCCATGGATACTGTGCCCTCTAACCCGTGTCCTCTGGGCGGCACCTAGGAGGCGCTCATGGAGGAATATGCCATCGCCGCGCAGGTGTGGAAGCTGAGCACGTGTGACCTGTGTGAGATTGCTAGGAACAGCGTGCTGCAGAGTGGCCTCTCACATCAGGTACTGTGTGTGGTGGGCTGTCCCTGTTCCTCTCCTGGTCGCGAACATGGGCAGAGAATGCCTACTGTGTGCCAGGTGCCTTCGGGACACTGGGACCTGTGACAAACAGAACAGACAGGGTCTCTGGTGAGTGGCAGAGCACAGCCTTGGGAGTCTCCTTTCCCAGTCACCCCTTCTAAAACAGGCACACACTCGTCACCTTCTACTGCCTTCATTCGTGTTCCCTCAAAACCCTTCTCCCTACTGACCTTGTAACATGCATTTCCTTAAGGGCCAGGGCTCGTCCCATGTGAGATCCTCAGGCCCCAGAACAGTCCTGGCACAAGCAGGTGCTCAGTACTTCCGGGACAGATGACTCTGTTGAGACTGGCTTAAAAACTCCAGGGTGGGACCTGGGAACTAGCCATGTTCGGACAGCTCGCTGCATGATTCGGATGTGGAAGCGGCATTGAGGACTGTGCCATGGATGGTACCCAGGTCCCTGGCAGCAACCCTGGATGTCACGGTTCGGTAAGAGGTGGTGTTAGGTGCTGCCTTTATGGACAGTGATGCTGGGAAGTTAACCCATTTATGCCCAAGGCTGCAGTTTTTTGAAAATTTTCTATGAAATTCCTGTTACCTAGCAAAACTCAAGAAACAAGAATTTGAGGAGAAAAAAACTGTTGCATTGTTACCTGTGCTCCAAAACTGGAACACTAGACACTGCAGGGTGAGAGGTGAAGGTTCTGCGTGAGGAGCTGCTCCTCGGCTCGCCCTCGCCAGGTGCGCCTGCCCGCCCTGGTCACCTTCAGGTGGAGCCTCAGCCACCTCACCGCACCTTCTCCAGCAGCCCCTGCAGTTCTTTTTATTCCTGATCAAAGAAGTCACGGGAATGAAGGGAATGGCTGAGGATGACAGGGTGACATTCTCAAGGACACAGGCCGGAAAGGGAGTTTTTGAGTCCTGGGAAGATCTGCTTCAGGGGGGATTCTCTGTGCTATGGACGTTGGCAGAGCTGCCTGGGGGGACACATAAAGTGGGTCAGAGGTATAGTGTTTCATTTGTATTTCTCTTGATCCCCAGGAAAAGCTGAAGTTTCTGGGACAGAACTACTATAAAGAAGGACCTGAGGGAAATGATATTCGAAAGACCAATGTTGCGCAGATCCGGATGGCGTTCCGATACGAGACTCTCTGCAATGAGCTCAGCTTCCTGTCCGATGCCATGAAATCGGAAGAGATCTCAGCCCTGAACAACTAGGTCCAGCAAGCAACTTGCATCTTAAACTTTTTCGTTCCATTTGAGACCTGCTGGGGGTGCTGTGGTCAAGACAGCAAACAAAGGCTGTCTTCTAAGGAGAGGACACTGCTGGAAGAATTTCAGACTCATGGCTTTGGCTACACTGTCCACTTGAAGACTGAACATGCCCACTTGTGTTAGTGTTTCTGAGGAAGGGTTGGTGGTGACGTCTTGGTGATCAGGGACCTGGCACGTGTCTGTACTTGTTCCTAACTTTCCACATATTTCTCTTGTAACTGCCAGCGCCTGAATTGTCGGGGCCAGGATTTTCCGTGGTCAGATGCCAAAAGGCGTGAGGTGTGTATGATCTGCTGTCACACTCCTTTCTGTGCGCCCCGCAGGCCAACTGGTAGTTGTTCATTTCAGCCTCTGGCTGGCTGGATGCCTTAAATAAAATCGACTTCAAAGCTCCCTTTCATAAAGGGGCTATTTTGAGTGAAAATAGAAGATTCCCTTCTTGACAATTTGTTTAGAAAATTCTTAACCTGTTCTGTTTAGTGCCCCTTGCTCCTTCCTAGTAGGAAGCCTTATGTACTCCGAGCAGTCACACATATTCTGTGTTGGTTTCCTTGTCCTGAAAAGGAGAGTTCAGACAAGTTTTCAAATGTACTGGGAATCTGCCCTCACGACCAGGCCAGGTTGGGGAAAAAAAAAGAGTGAGGATTTGGCAGCAGTCGAAATGTCTCTGCTTTCACCATTTTTATGTTGGGATTGCTAAATAGTCTCACCTTAACTAAGGGCTTTGCAAAGCACAGGACCTGGTCATCTTTTCCTTTTGCCTATGAACATCCTATGTTTGTAGCCCAATTATCATTTACCCAGGAAGACTTAGGCCACTGAAGAGAAATTTGCTTAAGATCACACTGCTAGTAGTAACAGGACCAGAACTAGGTTCAGTAGGTCTCACAAATGTTTTTTAAACCACTATAACCTAGCACATTTTTGTTAAAGGCAGAATTTCTCCCTTACACAAAATGAGGACTTCTTCAGATGACACAGTGGCCCCAGAGGCCAAGTAGAATGTGTTTTTAAAAGACCAATCTGCAGTTCAGCTTTATCAATATACTCTTCATCTGTGATACCAGTACCTCCTAGATGTTCAACTGCATATGGAATAACTGAATGAATTTCTCTTCTGGCAACTTTTTAAGAATATATGCACTGATTACTCAACAAGCTGCTCAAGGATCTTTCTAAATATCTGTGGGCAAATTCAGACTATAGGAAGTCTTTGAATCATGATAAAGTTTGACAAAGCCAGTTTTTGTCTGGGAACATGGTTACTTCATTTTAGGCCGTCTTGTCCTGTGACTACACCTGCCCAATGGTCAATCTAATCTATAGAACAATACATGTAATCTTTTTCTTGGCAAATATATGTGCTACCTTATAGCTAATTATGAAACTAATGAAAGCCAGGCATTAGGGATTATTTTTGAAATTCCTCCATTTCAATACATTTGCTTGAACACAGCAAGTACTATATAGTTTTTCATTGTTATTTTATCTATATCAAGTATTTTTTAAATTATTAAATGTCAGGAATGTGATACAATTTAAAAGTACTTCAAGTTAATATTTAAAGCAAATGTTTGTTTTTTAAGACTGGGCATAATGAAAAGCTATCAGTAACCGTTTATTTTTTTACTGAGACATGGACGACATTCACTAGTGAACTTTATTAGACCCAGAAGGTAACCTTTGCTACCTTTTTCTCTAACTTCTAGCTTGTTACTAGTTCATCAGCAAAACCATTTATCTTCATTTATTTTTCCTGGGATATTATTGTAGCCTGTTCAGTCACCATGTATTGGCCTTACCTGTCCTGCGAGCTTTTCAGAGAGCCTTTCCCAGAGTACTTTGTATTTTACTTCATTGCTGCACCTACCTGATCTTTCTGGTGACACATCCCTACTTTCCTTTGTGTTCACCTATGGAATCAAAGGCAGTGCATACTGTGCCCAGGTTTCTAAAGGAATGGTTTCTGAGGCAGTGTTATCCTATACTTTATTCTAAAGGACTTCAGTTTGCTTTGTGTGTTACTTCGAGCTATACTGTTAAAATGATCACTGTCATTACTCTTTGCCTGATGAACACATATCTCAGCTTCTGGGTTGATATATATTGAGGTCTGTTCTAGGCCTTTCCTGTCCCCTGAATTAAAGCAAAGTTGAAAGTACATACCTTTGGCTTCTTCTCTACCTCTGCTGTATAGGTGAAACAGTATCGCCTCTTCCTAGGTTTGTACACACAAGTGAAAGCGATATATTGGTGATTATCCTTGAACCATGACTATTATAAAGTATCTCCTACATAACTGGGACACAGATCAGATACAGTTCTTTGAAAGTTTTGTACCCTCAGTCTCTAAGAAGCATTTTATTAGAAGACTACAGGTAAGACTATAAACATCTTACAAGATTATTAAAATATATCTCTGAGAAGGGGTTTGTTGATACAAGAATTTCTCCACATAACTGTATAATCATGATCTACATCAGTAAATTTAATTATAAGCTGTCCCTTCCTTTTAGAAGTTTTTCCTCTTCTCAGTACTACAATTCTTAGATGCTTCTCTAATACATTCTTACATCCTGAAAATGGTTTTACAAGGTAAACACCAAACTACCACAGGGTAGCTTATTAATTACTTTTGCTATCCACTAGGACAAAAAGACATGAAAACAAATGAAAGCCTGTCACCTGTTTATATTGTCATTATGGTGTCTGCCACAAATGTAGGTCATTATCTGATCTTCCCAGCCTACAAGTAGTTACTTATTTCTGGAAGACAGTAAGACTCAGTTAAAATAAAGACACAAGGAGAGTATGGTGGCGAATGCCTGAAATCCCAAAACTTGGAAGGCTGAGGTAGAAGGATCTTTGAGTTCAAAGCTAGCCTGGGTTACATAGTGAGTTCAAGACCAGCCTGAACTACATCAAGAGACTTTGCCTCAAAAAAATAAAAGATAATTTTTAAAAAGATACAACAGTTAAAAGTGCAAATTCTCCAGACTGCCTTTTAATGCATTCAGCTTCCTGATGTTAAAATCACTGAGCCAAAAGATATTTCCAGGGAGTCATTATCTAGACATATATTAGATATAAGGAAATCAAGCCCATTTGAAATTAATCTCAAGCTCAAAAATGTCACATACCCCCCAGAGCACAATATAAAATAGTCCTCTAAGGAATATAAATATTTTGTATATAAGAAGGTGGAATTACATGGTAAGAAAAAAAATATTTGAAGTTAGCAAAAACTTCTTGCTAAAGGTTATTTATTGCACAACTTAGTTTTTCCTAAGAATAAAACAGATATTCCTATTGTCAACCTCTAAATGCACTACATAGTCAAACTCATTTTCTCAAACTGAAGTTCTACAGCATTATGAGTAAACACTTCATTACTGAGTTAGGATAGAGAACACTATATAACATGTAAGACAAATTCCTTGGACTACATGAGACCATTCAACAAAAGATAGAAGGCACACCAATTTCCTATTGTAGTAAGTGCATTTACATACTTCATATTTTAAAAAGACAAAGCTGTACAGAGTAGGAAAAAAGTACATTTCATCTATTAAACAAATTTACAACATTTACGGTTAGATATTACAGTAGAACCTACCTAACATTTACATCTCAAGAATTATTTCCCAGTTTTAATGAAGTGAGCAGAGTCATGTTCATTTATTTGATAAGGCTAGTATAAAACATTTTGCGTTTCACAGTAGATCAGTTAGTGTCTTGGAGCGCATACTGTTAATAAAAAAAGGTGTGGGCAATGTCAAGTCACTGGGCTCACCCCATAGTTCCTTCAAGAGTGAAGGATTCTGGGGATAAAATAACTAGCTATACCTGGAAAGACCCCAAAACTTGTCAAGTAACATGGTTCATTTTCAGAAACACTTTAAAACGAGGAAATTGGAATCAAACACAGCAAGTCTAATCCCAAAGACAATTTAAATTTTTAGAGCTGGAGAACATCTCAGAGGATCACTTATCCTGAAGTTCTTTCCATAGAAGAATCAATGGAGGAGATTCAAGGATATACAAATTGACCTGAATTGAAACTTTACCTCCACCCCAATTTTTAAAAACACCTCTCTAAATTATTACTCACCAAATTCTAATGTACTCTATGTTATCTGTGCATTACGTATTTGCATGGTTGATTTAGTACTCACTGGAGTATATAAAGGGAAGTTATATTACTATGATTTACATAGTAGAATAAGGTATATACATGCACACATGTGTATAAAGGCTACAAGCAAAAGTAAGAGATTTTCTCAAGATTTTATAGCTATTAGGTATACTATCAGGAATAGAGTCCCCCAAACTGTGATTGTATAAACCAACAAAAGTGAGTACTAACTATTTGGTACTACCGGTAGTCAGCATGAATACCAACAGATTAGTTTTCAGTGTTTTGGGGGTAAAATCAAGTTGTGTTAGTCAGACATTTTCCCCTGAAATGGATTTTATTTGCATAACTACTAAAATCTTCATATCTAAAAATTTATAAGCTGCAACTTGGCGGTACCTTGGTACTTAGAAAAATAGAAATATTTGTAAGTTACCAATAATAGGTCAGAAAATTTACATGGAATGTTAAAATATTGTTTTAAAGGAGACTTCAGGCTCTAGTTTTGTGCTGAAATGTTAATGTTAGAACTTTTACTTCATAAACGTGATCTAAAACTTAGTGAGGTGCTACTGATAATCATAATTCCATTTTTAATATGCTCCTTTAGAGACTGTCCAAGGAAACAGATTGAAACAGTAAGACAGCTAAATTATCTTCTAGCTTGCAAAGGTGTTTTACATATATATGTTGAAAAAGCCTTGTCTTGTGTTCTTCTCTTAATTTAAGAAATTTGAGGACTTTGAAACCTCAGAAAGATGCCTTCAAGTTAAAATAAAAGCACCATAAAAAAATGTTGAATTATTCATCATGATCTGCAAACATAAAGTTATGCATTTGTGATGAAGAATAATTTCCTTCTGAAACTCCAGGATGCATGAACATTATCAAAAGCTCCTTAAAACAGTTTTTAAGCTTTGGGAAGGCCTTTCCAGAACAGCCAAGAAGATTCTCCAGCAGAAACTCATTTATAAGTCAAAGTTCCAACTTTATAGTTTTCACCTAAATTATATATCATAAAAAGGACCTTTAAAGTAAAAAATATGTAGCTGAAAAACACTGCTGAAGTTACATAAAGTTATGAAATTGCAGATCACTTCAAGTAAAAATTATCAAGGAGCAATAATTAACCACAAGGGGGCATAATACATACTCCTTAGATTCCAGCAGAAAGACTAACTTTAAGTAGTAACATGCATTTTCACATAATCTACATTTCAAACTTTTCAAAATCCAAGTGTTTTTTTTTTTGTACCAGGGATTGAACTCAGGCCATGTGCTTTTAAGATAGGTGTTGTACCACTTGAGCTAAATCCCTGGCCCTCAAAATTTAAGTTTTTAGACCTAACTGGAAAGATTCCAGAATACACTTGCTCTGAAAATCTGTAGTTTGTCCAAAGCCCTCTGGAAATATTGCTGTTATTTGCTAACAAAGGATTCAAGAGCAATTAGTTCTAGTACACATTAGAATAGATAAAATACCATCTAAAACAGTAGCAAATTTTAGTATCAAATTTTAGTTTACTATGAATGGAAGACATGGAAAAATTATTTTAAAAATGGGACACATTATCAGAATAGCAAAAATAAGAGGATAAGGAAAATTGTGTGTATCTATCTGTGCCAGAAGATACCTCCACCTTTCCTCCATGACCAGAATATCTTTGCAGTTCACAACAAGAGACGCTGTTCCCCTAAGTCACGGCCGGTGGGGCTGGCCGGCCTCATCAGCCATGTTAAGAATATAGTTAGCCATGTCATCTTCTGTGGGCGCATCTGATACCACCCAAGACTCATTTGCTCCAGTCATCTGTAGGCGACAAATAGGGCAATTCCTGTGCCGATCACTCCTATTAGGACATCAAAACAACAAGTTTATTTTTTTTCCTTCTTAAAAATAGGTTTTATTGAAAAGTAATACATGTACGTGGATCTTTAAAAAGTAATCAGCATAAAAGTACACAGTGACAAATAATTTCTATCCTAAATTCTCTTCCTCTAGTGTGGATGAGCATATATCATATAGACCATTATGTATTAGCACAGGTTAAAACTGTTTATGCTTTTAAAAACATAACCTGTATGGGTAGATAAAAATTAATTTAACTAGTCTCCCATAAAAGAATGGTTAATTTGTTTCCCTGTCTTTTGCTGCTACAAGCAATGCCGTTAATTTATATCCTTGTGTCCAAATAGGTAGTTTTCCTTTATAATAAAAATTCCCAGGCCGGAGGGTTAGCTCAGTGGTTCCAGTGCCTGCCTCGCAAGCGCAAGGTCCTGAGTTTGATCCCCGGTAACCTCATACAATGCTGGGCGTGGAGACTCATGCCCACCAGCGATCAATACCACATACCACAGTGCTGGGCGTGGTGGCTCACGCCTGTAATCCCAGCACTCAGGAGGCAGAGACAGGAGGATTGCTGAGTTAGAGGCTTGCCTGGGCTACATAGTGAGCTCAGAGTCAGCCTGAACTACAATGCGAGACCCTGTCTCAAAAAAAAAAAAAAAAAAAATTCCCCTTCCTAAGAGGAAATTCTCTATCACAAATGGAAGTGTAAAGCATACATATTTGTGTAAAGCATAAATATTTGTTTTTAAATGGAAGACATTCTGCTAGGAATAATTTCTTGATAGTGGCAAGGGAATAAGAAAGTTACCAGTCATTTTTCTCAGCAGTATCTATGTATACACATTTTAAAAATGTAACCATGCTTAAAGGTCTGACAAAAAGATCTTCGGTTCATAAGTAACATGGAGACTACTACTACTTTTTTTTTTTTTTTTGGCGCTACTGGGGATTGAACCCAGGACCTTGTACTTGCCAGGCAGGCAGCAGCACCACTGAGCTACGTGGCTGGCCCAACCTGAAGAGTTCTTAAAGCAACTATAAATACGGAACACTCAAGGTTTAAAATAAGGTGAAGTTTATATGCACATAATTTTTCTGATAGGGAAAGAATACATATATATGATCACCTAAAATAAGGTTATGTTTTAGAGTTTTTTCTTTGCAAATATTTTTGAAACTTAAAAATAACACTTGAACCAGAAATATATTATGAAAGGAAAAATGTTTTTCTCTTCATCTTCCAGGGAAAACTGGGACCAAAGTAATTAAATTATATCAACTGCTCTTTGGCTTTTGTGCAAAACTTTAGAAATTTATTCCAAAAACTAATGTGAAAGCCAGAACTGGCATGTATTATTTCTGGTTCCCCAGAGATATTTTATGAGATTATTATGTGTGTTCATCTGTGAACAAAACATCACAATTTAAAAATAGTCAACTTCTACTTCCGGCCAACAGAGACCAGATTTATCTTCACTCTTAAAACAACTAAAACACAGGACAAAATGTAGAAAATAATGATTTGGGTGTGGTAATTCATGCCTGTAATCCTAGCATTCTGGGAGGCTGTTGCAGATGGATCACAAATTCAAGCCCAGCCTAGGCAATTCTGCAACAACTTGTCTCAAAACAAACACAAACAATTAAACAAATGAAACAAAAGGAGGGGCTGGGTATGCAGTTCAGCGCAGAGGTCCTAGATCCAATCCCTAGCTACATATGTGTGTGTGTGTGTCTGTCTGTCTGTTTCACATAAAGTAAAAGATATCAGGCAACAAGGACAATAATTCAAGAGAGATGGGAAGCAAAGAAAGTGACCCCTGTAATTGCCCCAGCTTACTGGTCTGTGAGAGCTAACTGGTCACAGATATGTAAGACTGAAAAGTATAAAAATTGCTCAGAGGGCCGGAGATTTAGCTCAGTGGTTCCGGTGCCTGCCTTGCAAGCGCAGGGTCCTGAGTTCGATCCCCGGTAACCACATATAATGCTGGGCGTGGTGACTCACGCCCACCAGTAATCAATACCACATACCACAGTGCTGGGCATGGTGGCTCATGCCTGTAATCCCAGCACTCGGGAGCCAGAGGCAGGAGGATTGCTGAGTTTTAGGCTTGCCTGGGCTACACAGTGAGCTGAGGGCCAGCCTGAACTACAAAGCGAGACCCTGTCTCAAAAAAAAAAAAAAAAATTGCTCAGAGAAATTAAAGGCCTAAAACATTGGAGAAATATATATAATTTTAGAACATACAATATTGTTAAGAAGTCTGTTACGGTTTGTATCTAGATGTCCCCTCAAAGCCTCATGTGCTCTTGGGTGAGACTTTTCAGAGGTGGCTGGATCTAGGGTGATAGCGACATCCAGGTGTGGCTGAGCCAACTGCACCACACGCCAGTCTCCTATGTCCTGAGGGAGCTATTGGCTCTCGGTAGAATAAGTTGCAATCTAAGTGAGCAGGAGATTGTCTGGTCCCCCCCAACGTTGGGCCCCTTCTCTGACAACCATAGACCAATCCCCAATAGCCACCTTAAACCCCTCCCACTGCGTGTGCTATATAAAGTCTTACATTGCATTCATTAAATAAATGGAAGCATTCCAGAAACCTCCCCAGAGTCTGGTGTGCCTGTGTGACTGTGCCTCATCTTCTCGTGTGCAGTTCCACGATAACACTAGAGTGTGTGAATATGGATTAAGGGTTCATGGTAACTGAATTATTCAATGACTAGTTTAGTATATTTGTAGGGATGGATGATGGGAAGCCATGTAAAGACTGAAGGCAGGCTCACTGCTTCCTGCCTGCCACACCATAGACTGGCCATGCCGCCTGACTATGGACTGAAACTTCTACAAACTCAACTAAAAATAAATCTTTCCTCCTTTAACTTCTTTTGATTTCTTAAAGATGAATGAAATATAAGGGATAGAAAAAGGGCTTCTGTAGACACTTCCTTCTTACTGCTTTCTGCCTGCCCTGCTTTACCATTGCCTGTTTCTCCTGTCATGCTCCTGTCATGCCACCTGCTTTGGAACAAGCTGACTGTGGACTGAAATGTGTACACACTAGCACAATAAACTTTTCCTCCTTTACCTTTGAATGTTAGATACTTTGTTTCAGCAATGAGAAAATAACTAAGACAAAAGCTATTCTAATGAGGGTAGTATAGTATCAAAATTGAGTAGTCAAGATTAATGGAATAGACAAGTCTAAAAATAGACCTGTACCTAAACAACTTAATTCTAGCAAAGGGACAAACAATTTGGTGAAGAAAAGACAAGCTGACTTTCAATAAACAACTCAAAAGGGACCACAGACCTAAATGTACAACCAGAAACTATACAACTCTTGGAAGATAGTATCTTTTGTATCCTTGAATTAGAGATTTCATAGATATTATACTAAAATAATTAGATATGAATCATAAATAAAATTAGACATCATTAGAATAAAAAATTTCTACTTTTTGAAAGACAGACTTAAGAGAAGGCAAAGCCAAACCAGAATGGAAGAAAATATGTGAAAATCATATTAGCTGATATAGCACAAATATTAAGGATGCATACAAAGAACTATTAAAACTCCCAATAAAGCAGCAAAGATTTGAATGGACACTTCAAAGAAGATACACAAATAGTAAATTAGCACATGGAAAGTTAATTATGTTCTGTCAATAGAGAGATCTATAATGATACTACTATATATTTTAGCTGATTAGAATGACTAAAATTAAAAAGACTGACAATATCAAATATTGGCAAAGATATAGAGCAACTGGTAGTAGTTTAAAGAGGCAAAGGCAAGCGATTTAGCTCAGTAGCACTGCCACCTGCTTTGCAAGTGCAAGGTTGTAAATTCAACCCCTGGCACAAAATTAACAACAACAACAAAATCAGAAAGGCATGACTGCTTTGGAAAATGGCAATTTCTTAAAAAGTTAAAAGACACACCTACTATCTGACCTAGCCATTTTACTTCTAGGTATTTACAATCCCCCAAATAAAAATATATGTCCATAATACTTATCCAGTAGCATATATAGGAACATAAATAAATCTGTTATAATTACAGGGAATGCAAAAAGCCAGATACTTCCTTACCCAAACAATTTATACATATTATTCCAGCTATTTAAATTCTAGAAAATAAAGCTTATTTTTAGCAGATCAGTACCTGGCAGACTGGGAGAAAGGAGTAGGGAAGAAGCTTTATAGTGGGGCACAAAGCAATTCTGGGGGCAATGGATTTGTTTAGTTCCTTGATTGTAATGATGGTTTTCTTTTTTTTTTTTGGCTTTTTGGAGACAGGGTCTCGCTTTGTAGTTCAGGCTGGCCCTGAGCTCACTATGGTGCCCAGGCAAGCTGCCGCGAACTCAGCAATCCTCCCGTCTCTGCCTCCCGAGTGCTGGGATTACAGGCGTGAGCCACCACGCCCAGCATTATATGTGGTTACCGGGGACTGAACTCAGGTCCTTGCGCTTGCAAGGCAGGCGCCGGAACCACTGAGCTAACC
>PVIC010009928.1:0-44487 GCA_004025085.1 Thryonomys swinderianus
AGGCTGGCCCTGAGCTCACTATGGTGCCCAGGCAAGCCGCCGCGAACTCAGCAATCCTCCTGTCTCTGCCTCCCGAGTGCTGGGATGACAGGCGTGAGCCACCACGCCCAGCATTATATGTGGGAACCGGGGATCGAACTCAGGTCCTTACGCTTGCGAGGCAGGCGCCGGAACCACTGAGCTAACCCTCCGGCCCTATTTATTATTATTTTTTATTTTTAATCTTCAGACAGTCTTTCTAAAGTGATCAGGCTGGTCTTGAACTTGTGATCCTCCTGAAGTCCTGGGATTGCATACATGAATCACCATACCTGGCTGGTTTCTCATTTATATAGCAAATCCCTTTCTCAGTTTTGTTTTTGTTTTTGTTTTTGTTTTTTTTGAGACAGGGTCTCACTTTGTAGTTCAGGCTGGCCCTGAGCTCACTATGTAGCCCAGGCAAGCCTCAAACTCAGCAATCTGCCTGTCTCTGCCTCCCGAGGGCTGGGATTACAGGCGTGAGCCACCATGCCCGGCACTGTGGTATGTGGTATTGATTGATGGTGGGCGTGAGTCACCACGCCCAGCATTCTATGTGGTTACCGGGATCGAACTCAGGACCTTGCGCTTGCGAGGCAGGCGCCGGAACCTCTGAGCTAAATCTCTGGCCCCTTTCTCAGTTTTTTAACTAAGAATTTTATGCAGTTATGTTCAAAAGTTGAAAATTTCCAAATTCTTTGTTTATCTCTCCAGTGTTTTAGACAGCCTTAGCTGAGTTGCTCCCTTGTCTGATTTTCTAAAACAGTATTTCTGTGAAAGGAAAAAGTGTTCCCTCTAGTCCTCTTTTGTCAAAACCCTTTGCACTTGCTTTCTTTTGCCAATTGAACCTTTTTTGAAATGCATCAGTAGGGAGAGCTTGCCTAGCCTTTGCTAGACAGGAGTAGCTCTAGGTGCATTTAAACAATCCAACTTGAAAAGGGTATTTCTCTCTTTTTATTTGAAAACAATTGAAAATGAAAGGTGCATGTCTCAGGACACAGTGGTTAACAGACCCAATCCTACTGAACTTTGGTGTGGTATATGCAACTTCCTCCCCTGTGTCTCCCCAGTGTTTTTAAAAAGAAGCTTTCCTTGTTTGAGGCAACTTGTTCTGAGTCAGAGCTCTATCCAGTAGAACCAGAATCCATTATATTGTTAGGACTTATTATACTGTCCTTTGCATCTCTTTCTTTGCTCAAAGAGTCACTACAGCTTTGTTCTAAGGGCTCTCTGATCATATGTTGAGAAAAATAGAGGCCAAGCTTTAGATATAGACTGCAGCTATACTAAGCTTTAAATACAACCACACTCAGCCCCCACTGTACCTAGAGCCTCTACTTCTAAGTAATCCTGTGAACTGCTGTGATGGAAGCATGTTGAAAATACCCATTTTGACTTGAGTGACTGTAACAATAATGAAAACCCTCAAAAGGTACTTCTCTTTTAAGAGGTGGAAATAATGGGCCTCGTAGTTTCCGGTCTGTCTTCCTGCAGCCCACTCTCAAATCCAAGAAGAGTGAAGTAAACATTTTTATAAGAAAATATCTTGGCTTTACCTTTTTAAATCACAGATAATTGTAACCTTTGGAAAAAATATTCTATACCCTGAACTTTAAAGCCACAGCAGCTCAGGACTAATTGGTGTTTACAAAAAGTCAAACTGAAAATCTGTATTATAAGAAATCATCACAAAAATTCAGACAGTAGATGTCTTAAAGGGAAAAAGGCATTATTTAAATGGAAAACAGGAGCCTCTGCCAGCTTTTTTTTTTTTCTTGTTTTGTTCTGTTGAGAGGCAGAATGAGGAGTTATCTGCTTACCTCACAAATGCAGTAAGGAAGAAGCCTCTGTGTGGAAGTTGGCCATCTGCAAATTAAATCTCTTATTTCATATTCAAGAAAAAATACCAATCTTGACTTCACCAAATATAAGTATCCTTTTCTTAAGAACATTTTTGGGAGGTTTGTACACAGCTTCAGCAACTAGTTCCTGATTTCCATATAATGCTTTCATATTTTTATCCATAAAACCACCTGGATTTTTATGACTCTGTGGTGCCTTTTTATCACGCCACTGCACCTCTCACCCTTCCTTCTTCAGAACTGTCGCACTGTTGCACTCCTCTTGATCCACTGCTTCCTAGTGGGTGACATCATGATTTGTGAGCAACCTGATATATAAATAAGCGGGTGAGAACTGCCTCAGGAATTCAGTTTGGATTTCCAATGAATTAAGCTGTGTCTTTCTATTTTCTTACATTTTCCTGTGCTTTGTGTTTCCACAGTTACATTACACACTGCAGGAATCCTCTTTTCTCTTTGATTCCACTTCTAAGGAAATTTTGTTGATTCAAAATTTTCTTGGAAACACAATGCTCCATTTGTTATAATATGCCTCTTTTACTGTACATATTTTGTTCATGACAAAACGTGGAACCTAGCAACTTGTGGGAGGATCCTGGGATATAGATGTTTCCAATAGTATATTTTTATTTTCGATGAAATTAAAGGAATATTTATATTAGGAGTATGGTAGAAATAATGCATAGAACTTAGGCCTTCATTTTTCACTGTCTAGGCATTCCATCTACAGAGGTGTTTGTGTGTTTTTTGGGTATGAAAATATGTGACATCACTGCAGTTTACCTCATGCATATGCATATGATTTTATAGGCTGAACCCATTAAAAAGATGCCTTTTAATATAGCAGAGAATATGGTATATGTAATGTACATGAAAGATTCATGTATTATATACATTTTTACATAAATTCCCACAAATAAGTAACTATTTTTCCATTAATAGTAATGTAGGGGAGCAAGCATAGCTCCTGACCTGCTAGATACCTGAAACTCGAGTTTGTGTTCTCTAAAATCAAAGAATGAATTTGAGGAATGACTGAGGTTAAGAGTAAGAACAACATTATTGAGAAAGAAAGCTTTTGCCTAAGAGAGACAAAATGGAGACTCAGAGGAGTGACCCACCCACCTCATTTCCCAGGGGGCTTTTATGCAGCAAAGCCATGAGGTGAGGTGGGGTTAAGGTGGGATAAAATTACAGTCAATTAGTAACTGCAAATACAGTGGTTTAGGTAACATTGGTACAATGAGAAATCACAAAATGGATAAAACCATGATCAGCCAATAAGATTACAACAAGTATAATTGCTTAGGTAATATTGACTAGATAGATGGAGATCCAATTAGAAATCAAGGCATGTAACAAGTATACAAGAATTTTTAGTCTGGTCTCTTTTCTGGGGGAGGAGGGTCAAAGTCCTGGCCCTCCACTGCAGGAGACTGGCACCTACTTAGAATACCAATCAGTGCTGTTTGTCCTATCTGGGTGGGGTAGTTTTCGCCTCTGGCAATGATATTCTCTGTGGTGGCTCTTTCCATGTGAGCATTTCAGGGCCAGCCTGCCTGTACGATATCTAGCTTACCTATCTAACAATGGTACAACTGACTATTACAAGTCATTTTCCACTGAATACCTAGGTAGGAAGGCTCACAGGATCCATATCAGGATCTTGCATTACCCACCTTACAAAAAGGCAGTATGATTATTTTCACCCAGTGAGTGTACTTACCCACAGGTCGCTCATCATTCCTTTTTGTGCTTCATACCATCCATGTAGAATTATTATTGATAACTGAAATTCATCTCTTAGAATTTCCTTCTGACTGTGGCAAGCTGGGTAATATTTCTGTAGAACCTTTTTGGGCTAAGAGAGGCTTGAACCATGTCCCAAACCTCTCAGAAGATACAAGAACTTCGCTTTTCTTGGTAACCTCAAATAGCATTCATTTATCCTTTTGTTCATCCTGCCTGACCAAACATATTCCTCATCTTTAGCTGATTCCCATACCCCTTAGTTTTTAATAAGCCAAAATATGTTATCCACATTTGTGTGTCACCTGATTTTGTTTTCTGATTTAAGGCTTTGCATACCCTAATCAAATCCAGCTTCAGGTCTCAAACTCTTGACTTTCTGATGGGTCATTCAGCCCCATTCTCTCCCATCCTGCCACTGTTTGCCAGTGGGAGACCAATAAATGCACTGCTATCCTCCTGTCTGACTTTCAGAATTTGGAACAAAACTAAACTAAATAGTGCTGTTCTTTATTGATAAGGTGGTATTAGGAACTTTAGGAACCCCAATACTGTGATTTTTCAGTACTTCAAATACTTATCTTGGCTTTGGATGAGGGCAGAGGTTCTCAAAATAGCCCCTGGACAGGCAACTTCAGCATAACTTGGGAAGTTTTTAGAAATGAAAAGTCTGATTTTACTATAGACTACTAAATTAAAAAAAACTTCAGGGTAGGGGTAAGGTCTGTGGAATGGAAATCCATTTTTATGGATATTCTTACAAGTTTTATTGATTTACCTAAACTACATTTCAAAAGAGTATAAAAAGTCCTCCAATCAGACGTTTAAATTTTTTTCTTTTTCTTCAATTCATTTTCTTTGTATATTTTAGATATAGATAATGATAACATTTCATGATAGATCATTTGTACCTTTAGATAATACATCTTGCTTCTTTTTTTTCCTATTTCCTCTCCTTCCCACCCACTCTGCTTCCCCTCCTTATTAACAAAAGCTTTCTTCCCGTTTTTCCTTCCATTCATTTGGCTTTCTTCTACCTTCCTCATTTTTACCTTTCTAACCTCTGCCTTGTTTTCCTTCTTATTTGCATATGTTCTTCCCATTTCACTGTATCTATCATACCTTTTGGTCCTTATTTACAGTTTGGTTTCCTTACAATGGTGAAATAATAAGATACTTAATCATTTGTATCTGATTAATTTCACTTAAGAGTATGGTTTCAAGGTCCACCCATTAATTAGAAACACCTCAACTTTATTCTTTAGGGCAGAGTAATAATCCATTATGTAAAATACCAGATCTTCTTTATCCAGCCACCTATTGCTGGGCATTGGACTATTCCCAAGATTTAGCTATTACAAACTGTGCTGCTATAAACATCACTGTGATGTGATGCTTTTACCTCTTTTGAGAAGATACCAAGAAAGAATAGCTGAGTCAAATGTAACCTCTAGACCTAGATTTTTAGGGATCGCCACACTGATTTCCACAGTGGTTGCACCAGTCTACATTCCCACCAACAAAGGAGAAGGGTTCCTTTCCCCCCACCGCCCCACCAGCATTTATTGTTGCTTGATTTCTTGAAGATAGCTATTCTTTCTGGAGTAAGATGAAATCTCAGTGTTGTATTAGTTTGTATCTATTGAAGGACTAGTGATTTTGAACATTTATTCATGTATTCATATACCATTTGTTTTTCTTCACCTCAGAAATGTCTGTTCATTCCATATGCCCAATTTTGGGAAGTGTCTTGAAATTTGGGAGGTCTGATTTATTTTTAGTTTGTCATATACATACACACACACACACACACACACACACACACACACACACACACACACACACACACACACATATATATATATATATATATATATATATATATATATATATATATATATATATATATATATATATTCTCAAGAACAGCTGGGAAAAAACATTTCCTGGTCTATGGGTTGCCTTTTCATTCTGTTGGTGCTCTTTTGTTGTACAAAAGCTTTTAATAAAATTAGATCCCGTTTGTTGATCCTTTGTATATTTCCTTTGTGATAGGGATTTTATTTCATAAAGTCTTTGCTTCAAGCTATATCTTCAAGAGTTCTACCTTTTCTCTCTTCCAGTAGAGTTAGGGTTTCTGTTTTAACATTTAGATTTTTGATCCTTTACAATTTTAATTCAGCACATGTTAAGGGATATGGTCTAGGTTTACTCTTCAGCAATCAATAAATGGAATAAACTATATCAGTAAGACCAAGGACAAAAACCACAGGATCATCACATAGATACAGGACAAGCATTCATTAAAGGCCAACACTCATTCATGATAAAAACTACAAGAAATTGGAATACATGGTCTTTTTTTCAATCTGATAAAAACCACCTGTAACAAACCAACAGCCAACATCATGCTAAGTAACCAAAAACATTTCTTCATATGTTTATTTGCAGATGATAATGTGTACTTAAAATGTACTAATAAATTTAAAAAAAATAAATATTAAATGACCAAAAATGGAACACCTAGACTCTAAAATCAGGAACAAGCAAAAGACGTCCAGTATCACCTGTTCAGTGTAGTTCTAGAAATATTAGCCAAAGTAATTAGACAAGGGACAAAAATATAAAGAATAAGGATAGAAAAAGATGTTAAATTATTATTTGCTGATGACATGATACTCTCCATAGAAGATGCCAAAAATTCCATCAAAAGGCTTCTAGATTTACTAATTAAATTCAGCAGCTTGGCTGGATACAAAATAAGTAGTCAAAAATCAGTAGCTTTCCTAGCCAGGCATGGTAGCTCATGCCTGTAGTCCCAGCACTTGAGAGGCAGAGGCAGGAGGATTGTTGAGTTTGAGGCTTGCCTGGGCTACATAGTGAGCTCAGTGCTAGCCTGAACTACAAAGTGAGATGCTGTCGCAAAAAGAAAAAAAAAATCATTAGCTTTCATGTACACAAATGACAAACTCACTTAGAGAAAAATTACGGAAACCCTTCACAACAGCATCAGAAAAAGTGAAATACAGGAATCAATCTAAAAAGGGAAGTAATAATAAGTGAAATCAATAGATCACAGATAGACAGTTTCCGGATCTTCTCTCTGGCATGAACATCTGTAGATGCAAATGAGTTCTAGAAAGTAGGACAGCTTTTATAGAGTGGAATATTTCTATAGGAAACTTGGTGTGGGAATGTGATGAGGGGAAGGAATAAATATGATACAGAAAAAAAATAAAAGAGCACGTATAAGGGGGGAGGAGGGGGGAGTGGGTAGGGATATGGGTAAAAATGAGAATTAACTTGTGGCATATACAGGTACAAATTTCCCAATGTTATATGTGATTTTGAGATGTATATAAATTGTACCAATAAAGAATTCAATTTAAAAAAAAAGGGAAGTAAAAGACCATCCCATCAAAGAAGGTAACAGAAAATGAAAGGTATCACACTTTAGTACGAAGAACCAATATAGTGAAAATGACCACACATCCAAAATTACTATGCAGATTTAATGCAATCCCAACCAAAATACCAATAGCTTCTCTCACAAAAGTAGAGAAAACAATCCTAAACTTCAATTGGAACCAGAAGAGACTTAAAATACTAAAAGCAATTCTGAGCAACAAAGGCAAGGCAAGGTTCATCCCAATCCTGACTTGAAATTATGCTAAAAAGCTACCACCAAAAATAGCATGGTACTGGCAAAAACAAAAAACAACAACAAACTTGGTGTTGGGATTTCAATTGGAATTGCATTGAATCTGTATAGTAGTTGTAGAAGTATAGCCATTTTGATGAAGTTGGTTCTCCCTACTCAGGAACAAAGCATGTCTTTCCATTTTCTGATATTCTCTTCTATCTCCTTTTTTAAAGTCCTGTAGTTATTAAAGTAGAGGTCTTTCACCTCCTTTGTTAGATTGATTTCTAGATATTTCATTTTTCTGGGTGCTATTGTGAAAGGGATTGACTCCCCAATTTGTCTTTCAGTGAGTCTGTTGTTTGTGTATGCAAAGGCTGTGCTAAGCAACCAGGACATGGCAGGGGGTATTACAATCCCCAACTTAAAACTGTACTATAAAGCACTGTGATAAAAACTGCGTGGTATTGGCAAAGTAACAGACCCAAGGACCAGTGGAATGGATTGGAAGATCCAGAAACAACCCCAGATACACTAAGCCACCTTATCTTTGACAAAGGAGCAAAACATCCTCAATAGAGGAAAGACAGCCTCTTTAACAAATGGTGCTGGAAAAACTGGGCTTTAACCTGCCAAAACCTAAAGCTAGACCTCTCTCTTTCACTATGTACTCAACTAAAACCACAGTGGATTTGAGACTTAAACATTAAAACAGAAACAATAAATCTGCTGCAAAACAGGTTAGGTAAAAAAAAAAAACTACCGGAGACATTGGCTTAGGCAAAGACTTTAAGAACAAAACCACTATAGCATGAGAACTAGCAGAAAGAATGAACAGCTGCTATTGTGAAACCAACCAGCAATAAATGCTGGCAAGGCTGCATGCGGAGAGAAAGGAGCCCTTCTCCACTGTTGGTGGGATTGTACACTAGTACAACCATTGTGGAGATCAGTGTGATTTCTCAGAAAACTAGGATTAGAGGTCTCATTTGACCCTGCTATTCCCCTGCTACAAATATACCCAAAGGAATTACAAGATTCATATAGAAAAGACATATGTTCACCCATGTTCATAGCAGTTCAGTTTGTGATAGCCCAATCTTGGAAACAACCCAGATGCCCATAAACTGGAGACTAGATAAAGATGTGGGTTTTTATTTTTTTATAAAATGGAGTATTACTCTGCCATATGACAAGTTTCATTCATTCATGTGCAAATTGATACACCTTGAGGACACACTAATATGTGAAATAAATGATCACAAATATGTGAATATATCTTTTCTCTGGTATGAGAACCTGTAGATATAAATGAGTTCTACAATGTGTGATATATTTCGTAAAATAGGAAATATTCAAAGGGAATGTGGTGGGGGAATGTAATGAGGGGAAAGATTAAATATGACTTGGAAAAAAATAAATATATATAGAGAGAGGTTTTGTGTGGGTAGGGATGTGGGTAAAAATGAGAATTAAGTTCTGTCACATACTGATATAAATTCCCCAGTGTTGAATGTGATTATGAACTGTATATAAAATGTACCAATAAAGAATTTAATTAAAAAAACAACAACAAACAAACCTGAGGATCAGTAAAACTGATTAGAAGGACCAAATCAACTCCAAACACACTCAACTACCTTATCTTTCACAAAAGGACCAAATACCTAAACTGGAAAAAAGATAGTCTTGTTAACAAGACATGCTAGCAATCCATTTTTAAACATGCTTTCTAGGTAACTCAAATGGAACTAAAGTTTAAGGACCTTGGAGTCTAAGGAATCTTGTTTGGTAGGTGTAACAACTAAAACAACAAATGACATTTACTGTGGATTAGAGAGCTTGTTTAGTACTAAATAGTAATGTGAAAATTAAAGCTTCCCTTACATGCTGCTACTCTAGGTTACTAGTGCTTACAACTATTTTTCATTAACTATTTAAATTGAGTCCTGATATTACATTTCAGTGGAGGCTTCTTCTCCAAGCTTTCTCTTCCAATAATTTTTGAGTCTGTTATCAGTGACAGGAACAATCAGAATCAAGTAGCTTTTAGTGACAAGTTGGAAAGGTACCATTGGCATTGAGCACTGTACAGGGAACTCAGTGTCCAGTACAGATATGATGGATATATATTGCCCTGTTCTCAGAACTGGAACATGCCAAAATGAACTCAATTAACTGATTTACTAAGGAGTGATATTTTTGTGTTGTATATATGTGTGTGTTTTCATACATGTTTGTGGTAAATTACCATATTATTTCTTAAGTAGTGTTTTCCCCCATATATTAAAATAAAATCCTATTATCATGGAAAGAAGTAGATAATGAAGTATAATTGTTCAGGAACACATTTATTAAAGAGAAAGTTTACTTCCTATTAGTCATTAGTGTAATATTAGCATAGTTATTCTGTAATTATCTTTATTCATATGTACTTTCAGTCCTTTTGTTTGCTCTTGATAGCTGTTCTCATATGTTATTTAGATAGCTAGTGAACATGGGGGGTGGTTTCCATTTGTTTTAGTTTGACATCTTTGCCGCACATACCTTCATGGATCTGAACATAGAAGAATAGAAATTTAAAAAGTATTGTTTCTATCTTTTCTCTTCTCAATTCTATTTTTGAAAACCAAATATTTCTTTTGAATAATGAGTTGTAGATGCTTGTAAAGGAAGTGCTTTAACTGCTAAGAAACTCTTTGATATGTTTTTATAAATGCAAGAGAAAAAAGAAAATAGCATTAACAAATTATTAGATATAATAAGTATCACAATTTTGAAGATTCTATTATAGTTTTCATAAGAAAGAAATCTGTCAAAACTGTACAATCAAGATAGTTTTACTGTGTTACAGATGAATTGTGTTTTACCAAAATCATCATCATAATTTTCTGGGTACTCTGTAAGCTGAAAATGTGGGGCTTCTTGTTTAATGATTATTAAGAACTTCAAGATGGTATCAGCAAAACATTAAATCAGATATAGGGCCCTTCTGACCGAGGGGTCTGTGGGACTACACAAATTGCATGTCATGAAATCTCTGGGTTTTACCTGGATGATAGTTTCTGAAAGAAGTGAAATCTTTATCACGTTGTTCATAAAACAAAAGGAATGTTTTCACTTGAGTAAAACTGAAAATATTTTAACAAGGGTCCATGAAAAATAAACTCTGCCTGAAAGTGACCTGTTTTATTTATTTGAACGTATCTATCTTCTCCTATCAATTCTAACATAGTATCTATAGCAAATAATGAAAAGAGCTTTTCCCATGAGAATATCTGTTAAGAAATAGTCTTCTTTGTTCCCCTTCTGATATATTAAGAAGTAACTTTCATCTGGTTTAAGTGGGGTGTACCCTTTTTCTCCTATGAATACTTGACTTACTCTGAACAACAGCTTCAAGTTTCTCATATATTTCACTGAGATGCAGTTTATCTTTTGCAATCCTTAGGGATTTGAGTTTTTTTTTTTTTTTTATCCAGACAGAGGTTATACACATTATTTGTGAAAAACTATCTTAGTCTGTTTTCTGTTGCAAATAACACAGTACCACAAAGTGAATCATTTTATGTAAATAGGTTTACTTTGCTACATGGTTCTGGAGGCCTGAGGCTGAGACTGTATCTTACGATGGCTTTACTCTAGCAGAATCCCAAGGTGACACAGGCTGTCATACGGCAAGAGATAGGGAAAATGTGTATGTGCCTTCTGATCTCTGTCCCTCTACTTATAAAGCCACCAGCATTCAACCATGGAGTCTCCACCCTGAAGATGTGATCTCAGTTTAATCATTTTCCCAAAACCTCATTTCTTAACAGCACAGTTAGATTATATTCTCAACTTCTTAATATCTCATGATGGGGATTAAGTTTCAATTCGTGGATCCACGAAGGTGAGATATAAACTAACCGGAGACTAATGTCATATGGCTTAGAGCATTTCATTTTACAGCATATCTGTGGTTCTTTGGACTTCATGTTCCCTCCACTTTGAGCTTTACTGTTCCTTTGAATTTGTTTTGTGTAATTCAGTTGTCAGAAAACAGAATGCAGTCCAGACTGCATAGCCTAGCTCTTTGCCTCTAGGTGTGCCTGCGTATGACTCTGTAAAACAGTCCGCAGTGTGTTTCTAAATATCCCTGGAGAAGAAAAGCACAAAAGCACAGATAATCTTTGTATAGTAGGGATATTCAGGAAAACAGCAACTGTAGTTACAATCTTCATAAATTCTATTGTTCTTAAATCTAGTATTCTAGTGCCTCAACACTCAAACTTAATTCATTTCATGATTCTGGGGAAGATGGCAGCCACTGCCTGCCAAGGAAAATGGCACATCAGTTCATGCAGGGGAGATGGCCATGGTGATGTTCTTTACCCGATGTGGAGTTCATGAGCAGAAGCAAAATTTTGCCAAATGCTTCTGTTTGTGAACTGAACTATTCACCAACAAAACTGTTCTTAAACCAAGGTTTACTCTCTTGTCTTTTGCTTGGAATTATCTGATGTATCTCAGTCCTTTCCTTCAACCAAAATGTTTATTTCCAAACCTAACGTTAATTATATTCTTATTGAGAAAACAGATAATAGACCTTTCTGACCAGCATAGTCCTCTCTGTCCTCCCACTGAAAACTTACTTGTCCCATTGGTCAGTACTCCACTATGCATGCAGACCTTGGTTAATCATTATTATTGGTTATATTTTAAGCAAAAATGATGGAATTACTAAGTTTTTCTTAAAAGGTCAATGATTTTTATATTTAATTTAGTCTTTAGTATTCACTATATTCATAGAATCGGCTCTACTATTTATTGGAATTATTTTTCTTACTGTATGTACATATCATATAGGAAAGGAAAAAACTGAATTTTGAATATAGAAGGTCTTTTCTCCTTTTATCAAAATAAAAATTGCATTTTCTGACATTAATTAAATTTATACTAACATCCTCTTATAAGAAAGATATGAAAATGACAAAGAGCATAAAAACTTTAATTAGGTGTTTGATTGAACTGAGTTATAAATTTATCTGATAAATTCTAAAACACAAAAATAAAATACAATTAATAGAAAACTGTAAACATGGCAGATACATTGATTAGCTACGTAACATTAAAGCAGTTGTTGGTATTTTATTTGCTTACAATGGAAAAATAAATTTTACTTTTTGCAAAAATAGCTGGATATTCTTCTGGAAAACACTGTAAGTAAACTTATCCAGTTCTCAATGAAGTACTGGGCAAGTCAAGGTTATGGAAAAATAAACAGGGATTCTCCCTCTCTAAGTATGTTAACCAATCTGTAAGGCTTGACTTCATTAATGCTTGCTGCTGAGGGAAAGATTGAGTTCTTAGAGATCATGTTTTTCTCAGTACTGCATGACTCACATTCATAAGATCTACTTAAGCTTTGATTTCTAAATCTTTCCCCAGTGAAATCAGACCTCTAAGATGTTTCATTGAAATGACAAGATAAGCTGTCTTGTATTTATTGTGGAGTGTGGGCAAGTGACAGAGCTCTGGAAGATCTTGCAAAACCACTTCTAAGTTTTAAGCAGCAAAGTATGAATTACTGACCTCAGTAAAAATGGAATATCTTCATTGTAGAAATAACAGCCGAAGGAACATGTCTTGTCTTGTTTTGATCTTGTGCCTGTGGCTGTATTAGTCACTCATGTGGAGTTAGAACATGGAAGTGGTAGTTGTGGAATATAAGAGCTATTAGAAAGATGCTGCTTTTCAAGCAGTATACTTCAGAAAATATTTTTACTGTCATAACCTTGTGCACTGCATGATCTCCCACATTTCTTGGGCTTCACCTTTTCTACTTGGAAATGTTTTCTCTGAGGCTTGGTGGTAGTACTGAAGGCTTACTTCTACTTCTAAATCTTAGTTCAAACTATATGAAATTGTTGCTATTTATTCATTTTTGACCTTCCAAAATTGCAGTCTCAAGTGGTTTGCTCTCATTAAAAAAAAAAAAAAAAAAACATTGCCGAACAGGCGATACCAGACTATCTCTTAATCATTTTTTATTGTGGACGAAACTCAGATGAACCTTAGGTGATCATTTATGGACTGTTTGACATTTAAGAGAATTCCAGTGCAGATTCTTAGCATTTAAAATAGAACTTTAATTAACGAAACCCTCTCCATGTTCACTTGGAGCCACCTTGAAACAGGCCTTAATGAAGTGATCTGACTGGTAGCCCGGTCCTTTGTGAATGCAGGTGTCCTGTGTTTGCAGCACTTCTTCAGAGAAAATGCAGTGATATTGGTTAATTTATCATTACCTTTATTTTTGTTCCACATTAAGGTGCCCTAGTCATTCTAGTTAAATCAAACAATAACTGTGCTATTTTTGGATAAAGCTGGATGTTGCAAGATATCTTCAGCTACTGGGTTCCAAATATCTTTTGAAAGTAGATGATTACTGATCCAACACATGTTGATTCTTCTAAGTTTGACTCTGAGATGAAAGTGACCTCTTTTTAAATTTTATTCCTCAACTCAAGAATGTACCTGAAAATAGTTGCCTCTAGACTGACTGGGTGCCAGCAATGAATACTTTGTCTAAACACTTTTCCATCTTTCTTGAAGATAATGGTAATGTAAATGCTTAGCTACTAAAATAAATATAACATTTTTAAAGTCTCACAGTTTGGATAATTGCTCTAAAGAAGTAATGGTATATTTTTCTCTTCCTTTTCCTGAAATCGAAAAATCACAGCCCTGTCGAAGACTTAGGATTCCTTATTTGGTAAAAGTATAAGGAGCATTATAGAGTGGGAAATTTCCATAGGAAATTTGGTGTGGGAATATAATGAGAGGAAGGAATAAATATGATACAGAAAGAAAATAAGACTATGTATAAAGGGGGTGGGGAGGTGTGGGTGGGTAGGGATATGGGTAAAAATGAGAATTAACTTGTGTCATGTACTGTTACAAATTCCCCAATGTTATATGTGAGTGTGAGATGTATATAAATTGTACCAATAAAGAATTCAATTTAAAAAATATATAAGGAGTAAATCCCTCTTACAGGATGGGGATACATTTCCCCTGTGCTAAAAATCTCCAGCCACTACCGAAGTGCTGAGTGAAAAGTGGTCCTTATCATTTGATGTGGGCTGCAGTTTCCCTGGTGATATAAGCTGCAAATAGGAAAGAAACATTCTTCAATGCAATCAGATAGTATGGAAAGATTTCAGTGATGATTTTTAGATGGACAAATCCTAGAAAGGATAAAATATTGCATAGTCCTCAATCTTTGCCAAGGAGCCTTTAGTAACTTTCTCATTCTCTACCCATTTAGCAAATACCACTTCACAACCTCATTTTTAAGAGTAATAAGTGTTTGTTTTTCAATGTTGACACTTATAAAAGAGGAAGAACAATAAACCATATTAAAAGTATTAATGCTCAGTGGGTAAGTAAAATAATGTGCTTCATTTAAGAAAATCAGTGCTTTCTCCCTCCATGATGTATTTGTCTAAGATAATTTATCAGCACAGAGACCATACTAAAATAGCCTTACTAAACAGTAAAGCCCTGGTTCCTGCAAATATTCAATCTGTGCCTGAAATATAAAGTAACAGTTGGCTGTTAGAATGGTTATTATTCTTAGACCCAAAACCTATAATATTTTTATCTCTGTCCATAAGATATATATAAAATAAAAAGAGATTTTTTTCAAAGAATATTTCATTTTTACTGTTTGATCAGTAGAACTCTTGGTTAAAAGTCAAGAATTTTCTTAATTTCTAAATGAGTCCATCTAGAAAACGGCATAATTTACCTATTTGTAGCACTGCAAGCTAAGGGAAAGGCCTTGCAGTTATTTTTTACACAGTGCTTTTCACTGAGCATGTGCCCAATAGTTATGTGTTGCTAGTGTGAAAGAGTTAATTGAAAACTATATAAGGAATGTGCTGAGGGAACGATTGAAGCAGAGCTAATTAACTGTAAGTTCTTCCTGTTTTCCTTTCTAGCGCCTACTGTTCTAGGAAGAGACACAGTTGAAATACTTTTGAAATTATAAATCCTTTCTACTTATTCCTAAGCAAGAAATTAGGTGTTTATTTGCACATCTATATCTCATCACAGTCACACTATTTTAATAAAGTGTAACACTACATATAAACAGTAGTGGCCTAACAGTAATGGGTGGCAGCAGATGTAGTTACTTTATAGGATAGTATATGATACAAACCATGGAATTTGTTGTATTAAAAATACTAAAGCAGCTGGGTGTGGTGGCTCACACCTGTAATCCCAGCTCTCGGGAGGCAGAGGCAGGAGGATTGCTGAGTTTGAGGCTTGCCTGGGCTACATAGTGAGCTCAGGGCCAGCCTGAACTACAAAGTGAGACCCTGTCTCAAAAAAAAAAAATACTAAAGCACTATAAAGTTTAGTTAGACATATCATCTCAAAATAAAACATTTATGAATTTAAGTTCCAAGGAATGGAAACTGCTAACTGCTGGTATGTTCTCTGGTTTCACCAGCTTTTAGCAGGTTATTTAGACCTAGTTATCATCCATGACTTTATTTTCAATACATCACATAAGGTTTAAAAATTGATGTAATTTTATCTCCAAGGTACTGATGCCTAAGTTTCTAATTCTGTACCTTTTTCTTCTAACTGATCAAGTCCCATGTAATTCAATGGCATCTATATTATTTGCTGAGTTATCTGTACTGACAGAGTTTTTCTACTTAGCTATCCTATGGTTTATTACCCTGTGTTCTCAGGAGATCTCTGAGTTTCAATTTTAGGAAATTTGAAGTTGGAAAATCTACTTTTTCTTCCCACATGAACATTTTAAGTAATAAAAACTTTAGTCGGTATTATATTAATTATTTGAAACATCAAAAGACAACAGTACCTAAAACATAATAATTGCATTATTTTGGCTATATCTGTTATTTATTTTATTTTATTTTATTTTATTTTATTTTGTTTTATTTTATTTTATTTTTTTTAAGACAGGGTCTGGCTTTGTAGTTCAGGCTGGGCCTGAGCTTACTGTGTAGCCCAGGCAAGCCTCAAACTCAGCAATCTTTCTGTCTCTGCCTCCCGAGTGCTGGGATTACAGGCATGAGCCACTACGCCTGGCTGTTTTTTCTTTTTTTTAATTTAAATATTATACTCAATTAAATGGTAGTAGTAATATGCCAAAGTTAATATGAATATTTACTTTAAAGAGGAATTTTTTATTTATTTTGAAATTATGCTTTTCTATAGGATGTCAAATTGCTTTTATTTTGTAAAGTATATAATTAAAGTTTATCTGAATTTATATTATTTAATAAAGCATATTGTTGTTAATATATACTTATTGAAATTCTGTGAATTATCGGAATAAATGTTTCCATTGCACACAGTCTAAGAATTTGACCTCTTTAATACATCTGGCTAAGTAAAGCTTATTCATATTGTAATCTTTCTAAAAGCTACATCCATTTTAACTTATACATATAAGATAGCTGGCCCTTTAAAACCATTTTCTTCCATATTTCCATTAATCTTCTATTTCCTAAATTAGCACATAAGAGATAATGTGGAAGAGTGAATTTCAGGGTGTACACAAAATGACTAAGAGGGGTGGGAGTATTGGCTCAGCAGATAGAGCTGGAGAAGTCAGATAGAAACATTGGAGGAGAGGATATGATAATTTTTGTTTGTATTGGATCTGTTGAGCATTCAATCTTAGAAAAGGCATCACTATGATTAAAGTTGTAATTTCATAAGGGAAGACACTAGAAATAGGCAATTCATTGAGTTAAATCATGTAATATTAACCCAGTTCAAAGAATGAATGATTGACTTGGGGGCAATTGTGATTCTAAGATATTTTATCTACAAAGAAATGGCACACCTTAATTACTGAATTTGGAGATAGAGAGAAAATACTAGAGAACATTCAAAAGTCCAAGGCTGAGGACTAATCCAAAATATGACAAGTGGGATGAAATGTCACTGAGGGTGTGTTTGCATGGGGAACCTGTGGATGACTGAACCAATGTTAGATGTGTCAAGTCTGAGATAAGGGGAATCTTGTGACTATTATTTGAGGGTGGCTTATTAATTTGAGTCCTAAATGGAGATCAGTGTTAATGCTGGGGATGGGAAATAAGGCATCTCTACCATAGAAGGGAACTAGAGGGGTTGAAACTAAGATAACTTCCTAGAATCTAAGGAAGCAAAATATACAGACTGTCTATTGACATTTGATCACTTTACAGATTCTTAACTTTCCACAACTATTTAATCCTATTAGGAGACAGCCAAGAGTTTGCTAAGACAAATATATTTCAGGTGATTGAGGAAGAATCTACCCATGTTTAGAATCAGACTAGCTTTCTCATGGAGCTGACTTTTTAACTCTTCTTCAGAAATTACTGAGAGCTTTAGGTCAAGATCTGAAGGTAAATCCTTCCCTCTCCAATCTTTTTTTTTTTTTTTTGACAGGTTCTCACTTTGTAGTTTAGGCTGGCCCTGAACTCACTATGTAGCCCAGGCAAGCCTTGCATTCACAGCCATCCTCCTGCCTCTGCTTCCTGAGTGCTAGCATTACAGGCATAAGCCACCACGCCTGGTACTGTGGTATGTGGTACTAATTACTGCTGGGTATGAGTCATCATGCCTGGTATTGCTGTATGCAGTTACCAGGGATTGAACTCAGGACCTTGTGCCTGCTAGGCAGGCACCGGAACCACTGAGTTAAATCGCTGGCCTTCCCTCCCCAGTCTTGATACTTCAATGTAAATTATAATATTGTAATAAAGCATGTCCAAAGTACATACCTTCATCTCCTTTTGTAAGGCAAACAGCAATCAGCAGCTTTTTATGGATTGCTGAGCACACTTTTTACCATGTGATCTTCACTGCTTTCAAATTGAACATGAGATTGATTTCCTGACCCAGAGACAATTTATTTCCTTTTTCTTTTTATTTTACTTTTTTTTTTCTTTTTGGTATTGGGGATCAAGCTCATGACCTTGTGCTTGTGAGGCAGACACCAGAACCACTGACCTAAATTCCAGGCCCCCAAAGGCAATTTCTGTAGCCTAATATATTTTACAAGAGAGCCTGGAATGAACATTTTTCATAAAGGGGTGTTCTGTACTGGTTCAATCAATTTTTTTTCTCTTGATGGATTTGATCATAGCCACAAAAATGGGGAATTAGTTGGCAAATGGCAGAAAAGAAAAATTAAAACAAGTATGAAGAGTAGGTACCTGTGGGTACAGTGCATGGATAAGTAATAATGGAGATCAAAAATATTAAAATAGTAATATTCATGGGTCATTAGGACTGTTATGCCTAGAGGGGTAGTCATGGATATATCTTGAATGTTGCAAGGCCTGAATATGCTACTAATAAAATCTGTTTCCTATTCTTCCTTATCCTTCCATATATGCTTAACTTTGAACCCCATCTTTGTTTCTTGCAAGCCATCTAACATTTGTTAAGAGGCTCCAAATAGTATCAAGTTAAGTAAATTCTTTTGTTTATTTTTGCATCTTCTCTGCCCCAAGTCACTGGAGAATCTAATTCCTCTGTGAGAGGAAAAGGGGTGATGAGAGGTGAGACAGATTATGCCACCCAATGGCCCAGGTATATAAGTCCGAAAGACTAGCCAGCAGTGGAAGTAGGAAACACTTCAAAGCAAATAGAAAATTAATGTTGAAAATACAATCAGAAAATTCTGAAATCTTTTCAAGATATCAAAGGGCATGAAAATAATTTTTGACATTCCATGTCTGGGAGCAATGATGAAGAAAACCTAATAATAATAATAATAATAATAATAATAATAATAATAATTTTATGTCCCTATCCTCACTATGTAAAAAATTTACTTGGTATATAGATGGCTTTTTTCAAATTGGCTTTTTTTTTTGCTTTTACTTTTATTTAAAAAACACAATGCTATGCAATATCATATAATAGAAGCTTGGCATGCTTCTTGATTTGAAAGAGAGTGGATACATGTTTGTATCAGCAGACACTATCAGAGCACCAAGAAATGAGATCATCAGAGAAATGAAAGCCCATGGACTTCATACATGTAACAGATAAAAAGTGGTCACGTTTCTGTGTAAAAACATAGAGTGAATTTGGTGCTGCCTTTCTGCAGCTGTATTGGAAGTTAGTGGGAGAATTGATTCGTTAGAAAATATGAGGAGAAAAGCAAGACCACCAGAGATGTAAAAGTTTCATTAGCAACCTTGAATATTAACAGTACTGGTCCCCTTGCTTATATCAATGTTATGCTCAGTGGGGGACCACCATTACCCCTTCTACTTTGAACCCTGACCCTTGAGGATACACAGGTAAGCAATCTACCACTGAGGTATATCCTCAGTCCTAGACCACAATTACTGTACTGGTGTGCGACATTTCCTGCACCTACCTGACTGCACTCTAATAAGAGTGGTTCTAGAAAAGTCACTGGCATCCTATATTTGCCCTGTACCTATGCTAGATGCTAAGGGATATATAAACATTATGTTTAGTCTCATGATAGTGTTCTGGAAGGGGAATCTGTTCCCTTTCTTCTCTCCCTTACTAGGATTGCATTTGTGTTTTTTTTTTTGTAAAGATGGTTAGACATACTATAAAGTATTGTATTCTAATATAACAGTACACCTGAAATCCATAAGGAGCGAGATCCATAGAGAAGTTGGATTGTACTCATCCAGTGTTAGTCAAAAATCAGTCCAGACAAGAAAGGAAAACATGGAGGAAAGTCTCCTGTCAGCTTTTGGTAAAGTTCTCATCCACATACAATAATCTATGACTATTGTTTTGGAACTGGACTTCGAGGACTCTAAATATAAATCCAGATAGCAGTAAATCACTTCATTATCACTTTTAACCCTTAGTTTGGACCTCCAAAATGGAAGCAACTCATTGACTATAGGCTTATCTCAAATGCTTATGCCCTTTCCCAGCTTCTACCTATGAGGCTTGTTTTTCCCTATGGCTGGCCTTGCTGAGGGCCTTCCTCTCCTCACAGGCAGATTATGAGATCTGTAAATGTCTGTATCTAGCATCATATTGACATTGGTGGTGTGTGTTCTTAGAGCAGGGTTCAGCAGTCTTTTTTTATAAAAGGTCAACTAGTAAACTTTAGGCTCCATGAAAGTATAAAGTCTCTGTCACATCTAAACTCTGCCACTGTCCCATAATGGCTGATGTAAACAATGCACAACATGTGTAGCTGGCTATGTTTCCATAAAACATGGGCACTGAAATTTGAATTTTGTTTAATTTTCCTGTAGCATAAAGTATTATTTCCTTTATTTCTAAAAAGCATTTGACTTATAAAAACTACTCTTAACATGCATGCTAAACAAAGATAGGTAATAGGCTAGATTTAACCACCAGGCTGCATTTTGATACCTTCTACTCAAAGCTTCTTGATTCTAACATTTCCTCTGCCATTGCTTAGCTGTGTAACCTCTAAGCAATTCAACTAAATTTGGCTCAATTTCTTTTCTTGGAAAATAAGATAACCTGGCATAGTAATTCAGTATAAATCCATTAGGATAGTGCCTCACCTAGAGTAAGCTCTCAAAAATGGCAGATTTATTGATATTTCTAATTTAAAAACAACTTTGCTTTCTTTTCTGAAAATAAACATAGATTTATTTGTAGATCATTTCAGTGAGTTAAATTTGTCTTCAAAATATATTTTTGCTTGCTTTTCCTTCCTGAGTGTCCCATGCCCTTGGTACATGATTGATCCTGATAAGGCAGAGAGAGACTATTTCAAAGGTCTCCCTGAAATATTAATTATTTACAATATTGAATGTGAAATATTTTACCAGAGGCATCAACAGTAGCTTTTCTGATAAACATTAACATTCAAGTTTACAGGGTGTTTGCGTATTTATAAAAAGTGTAATTTTCTTCTCCCAATCACCTAGCCTATAGGTAAGTGTGGGAAAAATGAGTAAACATAAACTTTATTTTTTAACCAGCATGTAATAATATGTTGTGTTAACTTATGCAGACTGCCAAAAATAGGTCTCTGACCAAAATGTCCCTGCACTGCAATTCTACTATTAGAAATCTATTCAAACTTGAATGAACAAGTTTCTCTCTAAAATGTAAATACATCAGACAAAGAAAACCCACCAGTTCGATTTCCCTCACAAACTTTTAGATCACAACTAGCATGCAGATAATCCAAGATAAAATCATTTCATCTTTTATCATTTATCACTTTAGGGTAGAATATCCATTTATCTTGTGACTCTCCTAATACAGTATTTATTCAATGGCAAGATTTACCCAAAACAATAACCTTAAGTCAAAATTATTTAGAGTAGTAGTCACTTGGAAATTTATCTGGAATTTGAATTTACCTCGCTGTAGGAAGCTGTTAATTACTTGTTCTGGCAAAGAGATGCAATAACAAATTGAATAAACTCTCTAAGGGATATTTTTTCCTATACTTAACGTTAATTGCTCTGAGTTTCATTTTGCTTTTTGGTGCATACCACTGTGCAAAGCCTCAACCTGGGAATGTGATATTTTTTTTCTGTTTTGTTTTACACATTTTCAGCTATTGCATAGTGTAATTACTACTCTGCTGCTAGCTCATCCTGTGCTTGCTTCTAATTTCTTCTATACTCCTGTGTCCTCTTTTCCCTCTTGAAAATTGTCTTCTTTTGAACAAAGGCATCTGCCTTCATTATTTTCCATGGAACTCTATACTTTCCATTTTTGCCTTCCTTAATCTCTTTGGAGTAACATCTTGATTTTCTTTAACACTTTCTGGCCATAAATAGCTTCATAGGCTGTTACCTTTGTCTGTTGCTTTTCTAAGACATCCTTAGCTCACTTGTTTGTTTGTTTGTTTGTTTGTTTGTTTGTTTGTTTGAGACAGGGTCTCACTATGTATTTCAAGCTGGCTTTTAACTCACTGTGTTTCATTTTGTTTTTGCTGTACTGGGTATCCAACTCAGGGCCTTGTGCTTGCAAGGCAGGCGTGTTGCCACTGAGCTACATCCTCGCTCTCAACTCACTGTGTAGCCCAGGTTGGCCTTGGGCCTCCTTTCTCAGCCTCCAAGAAGTGCTGAGATTATACGTGTGTGCCACTGTGCCAGGTTTAACTCATTTTTAAATAGCAGACTAACAGAAACATTCCATCAAATAGAGACATTTTAGCTGGCATATAGACTATGATACCAGTTGCTCAGGCTTTTGTTTTATCTACCAATACATAATTTTGCCCTAATGGTTTGATTTCTCTTATTTCTAACTAATTTATGGTACTGTTACACTTACCTGTAGATTTAAAGGTCTTGTAGCACAATGTATTATTTTCACCTTATGATGGAAGCCTCTTACTTAACCTTTATTACCTGCTATTGTTCTGTGTTAAATTATAACAGCTATTTGTCAGCCCTGAGCCTTCCATTTTTTTTAAATCCTAGAGAAGATATTTTGTTTCTTTCTTAGAATAGCAAGCAGTCTTCTAATTTTATGTCATGTCCAAATTGCTACATCTTGCATCATGTTCTTAATCTGTACCATGATAGTACGAAAGAAAATTGAACCTAATACTGATTTTGCTTGAATTCCATTTGTCACTGCTCTCTTATGCTGTCAGCTTCAATTCACTACTACAGATGACCTTGCTCTGACAACCAATTTTACTTTTCTATTTACTCTTTTCCCAATAACGGCGAAATTAACTATCCCACTTCACCCAGGGTTATATACAGAGTAATATTTGTTACTTGTGAATTAAATTGTATTCTTTGTATAACTGATTTCTTTCTCACCCTGGTCCATTTTGCTTACTACCATGAGGCTGATCTCAAATACCACTATCATCAACTTCACACTTTGGCGATAGACGCCCCTTTAGAATATTACTCTAATCTTAGCTGTCTGATTGTAACCCTTGTTACCTGTCTACTCTGGGCTTTCCCTCCTAGTTTATCAAGCGTACCATGCATTTTTTACTTCAGATGTCTGCTGGTTAAAGATGACCTTGACATTTTTACTCCCTTAAAATTATATGATAGATAGATAGATAGATAGATAGATAGATAGATAGATAGATAGATAGATAGATAGATAAAACTAATATAATATCATAAAAGACACATAGAAGTTACCTGTTTGGTGAGACTAGTGATCAAAATGCTTAATATCTTGATTGATCTGCTAATTACATGTGTGTATGCATTTGTCAAAACATTTCAAACTGTACATTTATAATCTGTGCATTAAAATGTTTATAAATCTTTACACACACATAAAGAGAGTGCTTATGGGTTCATGAGTATGCACTGGGAGGGTTAAAAATCTAGATTTTAGTATCTTTAAACCAATCAATTATTGTTTGGGGCTTTGGTCTATTTCTGTGTCATTTAAATGGAATTATGATACAGAACATGCTACAGAAATATAATGACTTTACACGCTTAGATTCTATTAATTCCATAAAGTCTTGCCTAACTCCTGAAACTCAGTGAGAGGTACAGTGGTTACATTTTTTTCAATTAATGTATCCAAGTGTTGTCTTATATGGAAAGGGCCTATCTTCAGTAATAAATCTTTTGCCCTTTTCTGTCATTTCTCACTAATTTTAAATAGCAGTTTTCTCTAACTTTCAACAACTTAATCCTTGCAGAAATCTCTAATTATACAAAACTGAGAATCCAAACAGGGTCTAGTAGTGACTTAAAACATTATACTCACGTTGTTAACATTTTTTTTTTTTGGTACAAGGTAGTACTGAGATTTCATATCCCTAATCTGAAATCTAAAGTGTTCCAAAATCTTCACCTTTTCAAAAGGATTTTGGAGCTTTTTGAGTAGGGATCCTCTACTTGTAAAGTCAATCTCAATATTCTAGAATCTGAATCACTTTATAAAAGGATTATGCAAACTCTGCCTTCTTTAGTTTAGCAGTTATCAAGTTTTGGTAAATTAGAGTGAGGTCCTTATTAAAGGAAAGGTACCTCAACTAAGTGCTTAAATTTTACATGAAGAACCATTTTAATTGTTAATGGTTGATTTAAAAAAGAAAAAGAGCAAAGCACATTAAAAACTATAGAGTCAGAGATTTTACCCTACTTGAAAGTTAGCTTTCCATGGTTCTTGGATGTTAGCTGAAAACATGTGACGTCTAGGTCAGAAACACAGAACTCTACTCATGATACAGCAAGCATTAGGAGTTTCACCCTCGCACCGCTTTTCTTTGGCCTCTGGCTCTGCCGAGATAAAGCAGAATCGCACCTAGTTTGGATGCTGTACACGCAGTGAGTTTGGATAACTCTGAGGAGTCCCCATGCTTAGAAAATGCCAATCATTTCTAGTTCACTAAAACCAAACCTGCATGGCATTTGGCCTGGGGATAGATGTAACCAATCTTCAAAACAGACAAACCGACCCTTTGCTCTGGACAAAAGCACTATGGCATCCAGCCCTGCTTGTTATCAAACTCCCTTAAAATTATACTTAGAATTAAGGCTGTCAGTGCCTCTGTAAAATATACAGAAATGTGAACAATCCATATATAATTGTCTCTGTATAATTACATACTAGCCAGCAGCGAACTGTCTTACACAAAAGGATACTAAAGGTAGTTAATTTACTTTGTGCTAATTTTAATCTATAACATCGTCAGGTTCTTTCAGGAAAAAATAAACACAACACAGGTAAATGTTGATGCAGAAAACTGAGATCAGCAGGCATTCAGCATTCACTGCGTAACAAATACTGTGGAAAACATGAAAAAGAAAATACAACCAACTCCTTTCATTTTATCTGATTATAAGCAGATGATAGAGCCCAAAGACTACACAGAGCCCAGCTCCTCAATGGTCCCTGAAACTAAGTGCTCTCAGAAGTGACCCCTGCACTGTTCCTTTTGGCCATGCACTTATGTTGTCATTTTAAGGGCTAACCATATTCACCAAATTGTCCCCTTAGCATTCTTTCACTCAGTGAAGAATATTAGATCATAGATATTATAAGATGCAACAAACTATATATTTTCTGTATGTGCCCAGTAGAGTTATTTTCTTTCTCAATATGAAAACACTTAAACTACTTCATTCTTGAGTTTAAACCCAGGCAAAAAGGGCAACTCATTGCTAATTACATATAAGAATTCATGGTTCTATGAGTTTAAAAACAGTAAGTGAACTCTCACCTCATACAATTTAATCATAGACCAAATTTCACTAAAATTCATTCAAACTGAAGGATAACATTTTTCAGATTATCATGTTGGCTTCCACTTATTTTTAGGAAGATTTACTGAAATAAAAATTACTCTTAAGCATATATGCATAAAATTTTAAAGCTGGGTGTCATAGCCCATGCTTATATTCCCAGCATTAATGAATTGAAGCATATGTGTTTTTCCTTTAATACACATGTGATGCTTTATAAGTACTTTTGAACCATCTAACATAAGCATCTCAGAAGCCATATCACATGCATGAATATTAGTTACTTAGATAAGTAGAGAAAAGCTCCTAGACACTGCCAGGGGTTTGTGACCCTAGAAAATATACTGTGCCATTAAATTTTGACAGTGCAGTGCAATAGGAAAGATGTCCAGAAAGGACCCCGGTATGAAAGAGTGATCATGCAGGGAAACAAAAGGATGAGAAACACTGAGCTGGCATGGTAATATTTTCATCAGTATTGTCAGGTGGAATGCATGAAATCAAAGGCATTATTTATTATCTCATTGGTCATATTTTTCCATCTTTTTAGTCTAATCTCCATGTAATGTCACTGAAGAATTTTAATGAAAGATTTCTTAATGTTATGCAACAAAAAGTTTCTTTGCTTGCATTTAATTTATGGAAACTATATTTGAAGTTGTTAAATATGTACTGCTTTGTATTCCCCTCTGTTCACTTGATTACATGTATTGTAATTTCCATATACTCTTTACAATTAGCATTTTATGAAGCCATGTGAAATGCATTTGTTCTGTTGATTTCTCTTGCTTACACGTCTGTACCTCGGAAAATTCTTCAGTTCTGCTCTTCCTGTCTGCCTGGTAGAAAATGAGGTTCTTCAGGGGACAGGAGGATTAGAATTTATTTATCAAATGATACAATTTTAGATAATATGAATATCCACAAGAGGTCTGTTGTACATCAGGTCATAACAATATATTATAATACTTGAAAATTGTTTAAAAAGTAGAGTTTAAGTGTTTTTGTGACAAAGTAACTTGGAGTACCTGATGGAACTCCTATGATAAATGTCTTGATTTGGTTACTTTACAATGTATACATGTATCAGAACATTATGTCATACACCAATTAAAAATTTTAAATTATCTTTTTTAAAAAACTTGGAGTTATCATGAATTACATTTTCTTCCCCTCATCCTGCTTCTAATACACATTCTGGAGGTTAATCTCATGCATCTTCCAGTGACACTCAAATATTTAGCTTCACACAATATTTACTCCCAGGTTCCATACTCATATTTCCAGCTTCCTACCAAGTATTTCTATGTAGATATTTCCTAGGCATTTTAGATAGGTCATCATACCTTCTCAAACCTGTTTCTCCCTAGTCACATGAATTCTTTACCTTCTACTAAATCTCTTCTATCCCAAGTCAAGTCATATTGCTGATGTTAATAATTTGAAATATACATTAGCTTTGCTCTCCCATTATTTGAATTGTTTATTTGCTACTTGAATAATTATGCTGTGACCTAAAAGTTTTTCTGCCTGCTGTCTTTACAGTGCTACCTGACAGGTCTTTCTAAAACATAGATCTAACTGGTCATTTTATATTGTTTATTGGTGTGCTATATAGTATAGAAGCCATGAGTTACCTGTACCCATGGAACATCTAATTCAATTAGTCTGAACTCAGGTGTGCAAAAAGAAATATGTGCTAAATGGATAAGACTTAGTCTGATAAAAATATGAAGCACACCAAACTTTTAAAATATATTTGCTTAAATATTTAGCATATTAGAGTAATTTTCCATGTTTAAAAAATTTGACCATCCTTTGTACAGTACATATAATGAAGTGCCTTGCCACTGTGGCCTGCATTATGTGCCTATGAGACAGTGCTCGCTCAAAGGTCATGTTCTAATTTGTATCATTGAGTCATGATCTGGGTTCCACTGCCTTGTCAATTTCCACTTCTGGTTAGTTGTCACAGAAATAGGGCAGTCTTGGGTTTGAGGATATAGCTTAATGCTAGAACGCTTACCTAGCAACCTCAAGGCTATAGGTCCTTCCCCAGCAGCACAAAGATAAAGGTGGGGGGCTACTCATAACTCTGACTGATTTGCATCCCCTGTACACACACTACCTATATGTGGTTAAAGCTTTAGTATTCTGAGATGAAAAAAATATGACAAATGTTTATACACTGCCTCAAATTTCATTCTCCCTGGTACATTGTAATCATGCCCATCCACTTTCAGTTCCTCTTTTCTTTCTGTTGAAAAGAGACATGAATGCAGTTTGAAACATAACATTAAATGAAATAAATCAGACACATGTGCTTAAATGCAGTATGATTTCTTCTCATGAAAAAATCCAAAGTCTAAATAAAGAGCAAAATATTTGACAGTTAAAAATAGTAGGAAGATAAAGCTTCTGAAATTGCAAGGAGACCAAGTGATGGAGCCACGTAGAAAGAATTGAGGTGGGTTGTGTACATCTACCAACTCCCAAAAATGAGCATAAACACTGGGTCACAAACGTGAACTAAAAAAAAAAAAAATGAAATGAAAGCATGGGTAAGGGTTACAGACACAGAGATAGGGTCGGCGATACAGGAAGGGGAGGGGAGTGCAAAGAGTTAAGTTATGCCAAGTACATGTACCTAAGAAACAAAAATAAATACCCAAAACACAGATGCCTGATGATAGTTCAGATGTGCCCGTGACCTTGCTAACTATCAAATGCGTAGCCCTCTTTCATTATTTAGTCACTGTGGCTCTCTTTTCCTTTTGTGTTTACCTAATTCTCTACCTGAGAATTTCTGTATTTCCCTTCATTTTTATTCACTTTCCTCTTTTAGAGAGTTTATTTTTAAAAGAATAAATTATCGTGGCCTTGAAGAAGTCTTGAGTCAAGTGAAGAGCATAATCCAAAAGATTTGAGCTTGTTCTTCACCATAAAGAATTTCTTCTGTGGTATGATGCTGATACCCTATGGTTAAATCTTTACACAAAGTAGGATTTACATTTAAACTCGGGTTAGCTACTGTCATTGACATTGTCTTTTCTCGCCCTCTACCCTTCTTAACTCTTTTTCCCGTACATACCCTCATCCCCAGACCCACACATTAGGATACAGCTTGAAGCAGGGCACACAGTTAGGGTCCCTTTTCATCAGTTAGGCCCATTGGGATAAGAGGGTTCAATTGCCTGTGGCTCCTCCACAGCTTAGTAGAGTTTCTAGTAATGAAGACCTTGAGATAAGTGCTCCAGTAAATGTTAAAAATGTGCTTTACAGCCAGAGTTGTCAAAGATAAAAAAAAATGTTTGAAACGCAATTTCTGTAGGAATTTCCGTGGCCATTTTTTCAGTTCTCTGCTCCAGGCTTTCCAGCATTGTAACCTCTACAAGAAAAGTTGAGGCATACAGCGGCCTTCTGAAGAGGAAAGGAGGCTTTGGCTGCTGTCACTCAAGTGTAAAATGTAGTTCTAGAATATATGATGGATATTGGGAAATAGAAAATATTCAAAGGGAAATGTGGTGAAGGGGTAATGGGTGAAAAAATAATGTGATAGTAATGAAAAAGGGAAACAAAGCTTATGTGTTTAGCAGGTGGGGGCTTGTGGCATGGGTAGGGCAATGGGAAAAATGAGAACTAAATCATGTCATATACTGGTGCAAATTCTCAATATTGAGTATGATCATAATGTGTATATACAATGTACCAATAAAAATAAAAATAAACTAAAAAACTGTAACCTTGGGGCCGGAGGGTTAGCTCAGTGGTTCCAGCGCCTGCCTCGCAAGTGCAAGGTCCTGAGTTTGATCCCCGGTAAACCACATACAATGCTGGGTGTGGAGACTCACACCCACCAGCGATCAACCAGCAATCAGCACCACATACCACAGTGCCAGGCGTGGTGGCTCACGCCTGTAATCCTAGCACTCAGGAGGCAGAGACAGGAGGATTGCTGAGTTCGAGGCTTGTCTGGGCTACATAGTGAGCTTAGAGCTACCTTGAACTACAAAGCGAGACCCTGTCTCAAAAAAAAAAAAAAAAAACAACTGTAACCTTTCAAATGGTGTGGTCACCTTTTATACGATGTCAGGACTTCAAAATAAGTAAAGTTTGTAGATTGGGCAAGAATTGAATGCAAATCTATTTTGCAAATAGTGTCTTTTGAGGTAATTGCAGATGGTGATTGAGTGCTGCAGCTATTAATACAATCAGTATTTAACCTTGTGTAGCTCTGCTTCATCAAATCACTCCCTGCTCATTGATTGCATTAAGCTGGGCCAGTGTTTTTTTTTTGTTTTTTTTTTTTTTTTTTTTTTGCTTAGGAATATCTTACAAAAATCTTAACAGGAAGGCAGCAGTAGCTGATCAGCTACTGTTTCTTCGCATACTGAGCATGTCATCAATAATACAAAAGTCAAGGTCTTCGAACTGAGAGAACAATGGGATTGGCATGAATTTAGCTGAATGTTGCATAATAAGCCAAGTAGGCTGTGATGGCAAAACCTGACGGCATCCATTATGCTCACACAGAGATCTGTCTTTAATTTAGGGCTGTGATATGAACCTAACAGGAGTTTTTTTTTTTCTTTTATTTTTCTGTAGTGTCACCTTAATTGCTCCAAGATTAATTCCTCTTTCTTGCTTCCTACAGAAGGTGATGAGACTGGGGTGATGGATAATCTCCTTGAAGCCCTGCAGTCCGGTGCGGCCTTCCGGGACCGAAGAAAGCGAATTCCAAGGGGTCCAGGTACTACTCATTCTGTCTCACATGCTCCTATAAAATGATAGTGTCTTAAGCTATGCAAGTCCCTTTTTAAAAAGCCAGAAAGATAACAAAATTCACATGAAGCCATGAAGGCTTTAATGGTCACTCTCAGTTCACGTGTGAAATTTCAGCAGGTTTCTACATCTAGGTGACTGCAAGAATGAACGTGGTAAGTTTATCTTCAAATGAACAGTTTACAAAATCAGAAATATAGACTCACACTCATTTGCTATTAAATTTTTGTTTGTCATTTGTTTTTGAGACAGGGTCTAGCTACACATTTCAGGCCGCCCTTGAACTCACTGTGCAACCCAGGCTGGTCTTTCAGGCAGTCCTCCTGCCCTCAGTCTCCCAAGTGCAGGGACAATAGGCATGTGCCACCATGCCTGGCTACTATCAAATATTTAATTGTTATTGTATAAGCATGCGGTTTAAGTAAAAGTTTAAAATCATAAATGTAATTAAATCATTAACAATAATTGGCCTCAAGGATGTCACATTAGCTATCCAGAGGTGAGGAAACTGAGGCAATCACCATGTTAGAACATTTTGGCTTTGGAATTCAGACTGTTATCTGTTAACTATGTTCATAAAAGGAGAGACACTGATTAATGCAAGATTCTCAAAAATCACAAAGCATTGTGATGCATTTTTATATGTGTAATGGATTAATAATGGATAAAAATAACACTATGAAAATTGATCTCTAGAAGAAAAAAACAGAGAAGAAGCAAAACAACCCTCCTCTTGCTAGTGGAACTAGAAAATTGCCCCCCTTATCTGTGGTTGAAGTAAATACTAGCTTTTTTCAGGAAAAGCTCTATAGGCTTAACTGTCCACCTCCAAGTTAGCTTTTGTATTTTCACAGCCAATCTTTCTTGGAATAGAGAATTAAATTAGATATATGATTTCAGAAGTCTTCATGACCTATAAAATTATATGCACAAGTCAATGAGAAAAAGGAAGATTAATAGCAAATGTATAAACTCAATTTAAATCACTAAGATTTGATTGAATAGCCTATGCTTCAAAAATGTTCTATATTGTGGCTGGAAATTATCCTTTATTATTAGAATAGAAAATAGTATTTCTCAGCACCATTAAAATTCAGTAAACCAATAAGAGAATTGGGACCCAGTACATAGTTGTCCAGGAAAACTTTGCTGTAGTGAAATTCATAGCTCAAAAGGAAATATGTTTTGTACATCTGGGTAATATTCTATCTTTGCCCTTCATGGATCATCTATGGAGATTAGTTTAAAAATAAGATTTGCTTGAGAGGAGAGAATTATTGTTGTTGGAGACTATGTGTACATGAGGGCATTGATGATGGCCTATTAAGGAATAAAAAACTGAAGAGAAACCAAAAAAATCTGTATTTATGTATTTATAATAATTGTTAAAAGTAATGTTGCATGGCAGAATGGTAGGAACACTGCTAATCTACAACCATTAGGCAATCGCTTCACCTATCTTCAGTGTGTATCTGTAAAATGAGAATTTTCTACACACTTACAACTCTTAAAGAAAATAAAATGTTTGCTTTTACTTGAACTATCAGAGCAATAATACTGAAATGTTAACTGAAGTCCTCTTCCTAGAAATTCTGCTCTTTGTTAAGCAGTTGTTAAGTAAAAGTATATTATTCTGGGCCATAAAACAACTACCATAATTGTTCTACTCTGTTTATTTTTAAAATAGGCATTTGCTAAAGCCCTTGCCTGATAAGTCTCACACCTCATAGTCATTTGAGAAAGACTAAATTAGGAGGAAACATTCATGGGGATTTTCTGTGTTTGATACTCAAGGGAAAACAGTGTTGTCAACTGTGAAACACCGAGAATATATTCACAAACTGCATAAATTTAGTGTACTAATTCCAAGCCATTTAAATTGGGAGCTCCTTGGATTTGTAGTCTGCTTCACTGTAGCAGTCCTTCTAAGGAACAATAACCAAAGCCAATATCCAGAAAGTAGTAGGAGAGGGAAAATGAAGCTAGCAGGCAAACAATGACAATAATGGATTTGGCACCTGGGACATAAGTAGAACTGGAGGTGAGAGACAAGGAATAGAAGACATGCTTTACAAATCTGCCAAAAGATTTCTAGAAAAAGCAGAGCCAGGGACTTTTGCCGATTTCTTCTTTTCTCTCAGCTTCTCCTAACTAGACCATGTTTCCCTGCTGGGCCCCTGCAGTTTACACTTTTTACTTACTTGATTTGGTTCTTTTGCAAGAGTTCCTTGATCTGCTTGTGTTATACTTTCCCTGTTCAGCACTGGAAGCCTGGCCCTTTCTAATATCCTCCACTTCCACATGATGAGATAGAAGCAGAAAAGTAAAATAATAATGCCATTTTCCCCCAGGAAAGGAAATAGCCCCTCAAATCTCAAATCAGAATCGAGCAAAAATAGCAAAGATGTACAGTTTTGCTTGGCACCTTCATTATCATTGTTTACAGATGGAAATGATGGCAATATGTAGAACACTACCATTGCCTTACCTTTCTTTTCAAAGTTAAGTTACTGGTACATTTTGACAATATATTTTAATCACATTTCTCATTGAGAATTTCTAGCTATACATAATATATCTTTTTTTAATTGAATTCTTTATTGGTACAATTTATATACATCTCAAAATCACATATAACATTGGGAAATTTGTACCAGTATATGCCACAAGTTAATTCTCATTTTTACCCATAACAGATAGACAATTCCCGGATCTTCTCTTTGGCATGAACACCTGTAGATGCAAATGAGTTCTAGAAAGTAGGACAGCTTTTATAGAGTGGAATATTTCTATAGGAAACTTGGTGTGGGAATGTGATGAGGGGAAGGAATAAATATGATATAGAAAGAAAAATAAAAGAGCATGTATAAAGGGGGGAGGAGGGGGGAGTGGGTAGGAATATGGGTAAATAATATATCTTGATTCTTATCTTTTCCATCCCCCTGCTCTCCCTCCAGCCCACCATTCATTTTCTGATTGCATTCTTTTGAACCCAATATTTAAATAAAATAAGATGGTATTTGGTATTTTTCATTAAAAAAATCAAATGTCAATAAATAGCATATTCAGTTGCTTAAATTACAAATCTTTCCTATTAAGTCTGTAATATGTACCTAAGACTGTTGCATTAGTTAAACCACAATGAACTCTCAATTACTCTGGACCATTGAGTAGAATGTGATGTTCTGTTTAAGAGCACCTCAAGGGATTTAAAGAGATACACTCAAACCAGGAGTGATATTAAATTATTGATAACCAATATAATGTTAGATCCATTGGGTCAGAATGCACATAGGCTGTTCTAGTTGCACTGGCCTATACTGGACGGATATTAATTCAGATCAGAGGTTTCGCAGTGTCAAACTCAGATTAGGGAATTAGCCCCTAAATGTTCGTTAATCTATTATACCTTTGCTCTGTGAAAAAGTACCGTGCTACACATGATGGGAGATGCAAAAATAATTAAGGTAAGATTTTCCTATTTATAAAACCCTTGTGTTTTTTAAAATGATAAAGAATACCAAAAGATTGCAGAATAAGCCAAAATTAATACCTATAAAGCAAGGAGGTGTTAATAATATGTTATGTAAGTTTGGAGGTGGATGGTAACATGCCTTCGTACTTTCTTGGGTGCATCAGAAAAATAATCACGGAGAAAGGCTTTTTCAAGTCAGGAAGAGATTTCATTAGTAGCATTCTTGTCAAATGAAATGTCATAAAGAAAAACGGAAAGAAAATACAAAAACATTTTTTTGGCAATGTCAAATAACGCTGCAAGGAAGCAAATATGCTGTATGAAGTGTAAAACTATGAAAATAATTCTGGAAAAATAAATGGGCAGCACATCACGAAGCACTAGAATGGGAAACTAAGGTATTTGCATATAGTTCTTTAGACATCGCAATTCTAATGAAAGGTTGCTTTTTTTCTGGAGTTTTTTTTTTTTTTTTTTTTTTTTTTTTTTTTTTTTTTTTTTTTTTTGAGACAGGGTCTCACTTTGTAGTTCAGGCTGGCTCTGAGCTCACTATGTAGCCCAGGCAAGCCTTGAACTCAGCAACCCTCCTGCCTCTGCCTCCCGAGTGCTGGGATTACAGGTGTGAGCCACCACGCCCGGCACTGTGGTATGTGGTATTGATTGCCAGTGGGCGTGAGTCTCCACACCCAGCATTGTATGTGGTCACCTGGGATTGAACTCAGGACCTTGCGTTTGCGAGGCAGGCGCCGGAACCACTGAGCTAACCCTCCGGCCCTCTGGAGTATTTTTGATATGTTTTATTTTTGAGTTTTGTTTCTTTTTTAAAAAAATTTAGTTTAATACAAGTAGATTTTAATAAAGAAAATATAAATACAATTATATGAAAAGACCAGGACAGCCTTCCACTTGCTGTATAGCCCAGGCTGGACTCAAACTTGACACCTTCCAAAGGTCTAGGATTATAGGCCTAATCAAAATGTTAAGCAGCAGAAAGATGATCAAAGATATGCATTAGGACATTTGAGCTCCATGAGTCAGCACTCAGTGTAATCATCTTCATTCCTTGATTGCCAGGATCTATTTTGACATTGTGCTTTTCATTATTTTATGATGCCTAAATCAAGCTGGAGGCTCATTCTAAACTGTTTACTTCTTTTCTGCCTCAAGAGGGAGTTGTATTCCACATGAGTCCTCACTCTTTTTTTTTTTTTTTTTTTTTTTTTTTCCCTCATACTGAGGATTCAATTTAGGACCTTACATTTTCCAGGCAAGCTTAGTGCCACCAAGTTATATCGCTGGCACAGTCTTCACTCTTTTTATAAGTTTTAGAATATGACGGTAGCCCACCTAACCATATTTATTCCATAGTACATTCATATATTGTACTGGAAAATTAAAATCTAGCTCAAAAAGTAGCAAACAAATAGACGATCACAAGTGCAGCATTCTTCCAGATACTCCTTGATAAAATACTAGAAGTCAGGTAATAGTGCCAGGTTCCTAGAGTAAAGAAGCATAAAGGTGAGTCCTGCGCTTAAGAACTTAAAATCTTAAGGGGGTTGTTGTTGCAGAGCTGTACACAGGAGGGTGAGGTGCAGAGTCACACACATGCCAGACTCTGGGGAGGTTTCTGGAATGCCTCTAGTTAATGAATGCAGTGTAGGGCATAATATAGCACAAGCAGTGGGAGGGGTTTGCAGTGGCTATTGGGAACTGGTCTATGGTTGTCAGAGGGGAGGGGCCCAACGTTGAGGAGGACTAGGCAATCTCCATCCATGGTGTACCCTTTAGCTCAATGCTCGTTTTGATTTCAACTTAGTCTACTGAGGGCCAAGAGCTCTCTCAGGACTTAGGAGACTGGCGTTTGGTGCAGTTGGCTCAGCCACACCTGGATTTCATCATTTTCTCCTCCTGTCTGTTTATAGCCAATGGCCTCTGCCAACCATATGACATTTTATGGGTTTGGTCAGATAGGGTGACCCTAAAATTAACCCATGAGCCCATGAACTTAACTTGGACCAGACCACTGTGAATCCCTCTCAAATGGGGCCCCAGACATTATTAAAGGTAACCACATCAAAGGACTAAGTTCATTTGGGACTGTAGGTTAACAGTGGCAGCATGGGTATCATGGAGTAGAGCCAAAGTTTGTCCAAGGGCATGTGTAGTATTTTGCATGAGTTGATTAACACTGGCGGCAGTGGCGATCTGGTTGTGCAAGGTGATTTAAGCTGTGGCAGCTGCGCAGGCTGTGCTAACTAAGTACACAATGATGGCGATGATGACTGAGGCCCCTAAATCACTTTTTCCGTGTGGGTGAAGCATAAGGTTAAACAGGGGTCGCTGCCTGACCAGTCATCTGTAAGGGGTGGGCACCCAGGCACTGAAAAGCAAAATTGTTGAGTTGGGGGTCTAGGACACATAGTATGAGTCACCTAAGAAGTAGGAGGTCCCAGGGACTCCAGAGAAGGAAGCTTGGCCCCAAGAACAAGGAAGATGGGTCAGTGGTATCAGTTTTTAAGTCGCTAAGGCAGAGGAAAAGTCAGTTGGAGGTGAGGTGGAGAAGCAGACAGAGGAAGGAGAGACAGAAGTAGTTCATGTGGTATCAACAGGAGACTCAAGGTGGATGCCATCAATGACTACAGGGTAAATGGAGGAGTCATTGCCAAAGGGGCAAGAACAGGAGGAATTCCAGTCCATGGTAACTAAAAGAGGGGGGTTGGGAACTAGGGCTCATACTTACATGCCTGTTCCCTTGGAGTTGCCAGTGAGCACAGTACACAATACACCAGCATTGGCCCTGGTATGGGGTGGGGGGTTCCTGGAGGGGCCAAAGCACAAGCTTGGTCATGGAGGTCCTTTATATCTCTCCAGGTGGTCTTATTGGGGCACTGTGGTGCTGTAGCATCAACATTTTGGGGGCCATTCCTGAAGAGAGAGCCTCCTCATTGGGCCAATTGGCAGATCGGGTAGCGGTGTAGGGTTTGACATCTTTTGTAGGGAGCCCCCATTACACAGGCTGAGGTGCTCCCAGGAGTCACAGTCCAGGCTTTGGTTGAGGTACAGAAGGCCAGTGTACTCTATGCGGATCCCGTCATTCTTGTGAAGTGGCTTGTGGTAGACGCCATAGAGGTGCTGGCCGAGGTGGAAGCTGGGCACCTCTCTGGGCTTGTCTGGCAGGGTGGGCCCAGGTTGCAGCAGGGTCCCCACTGGCTTGTCCAAGTACCGCCACTCCCAGTAAGCATCACTTGGGAAGTAGAGGCCCAGAGAGGCTTTGCTGAGCAGTGGCAGTAGCAGCAGGAGCCACAGCCCCAAAGGCATGGGAGGTCAACTTTGCCTTCACCTCTGGCAGCTGGGGATGAGGGTCAGCAATAGTGTGCAGGTGGGGCAGTTTAAGGGGTGGAGCAGAAGGAGGAGCCAATGATCCAGAGGGGGCGGGGCCTGTGTATTCCCCAGAAGAGAAGAGGGGCCGGCACCATCTTGAGGTTGCACAGAGGAGTAGAGAATATTTCCTATACTCGGAGAGGTGAGGTCAGTGGAACGAAGGTGGAGGGGGCTCTACACGTTAAAGAAGTGACCTGCTGAGCCGCAGGGAGAGACACAGCCTGATGAGTCGCAGGGAGCAGGGGTTCCCCACAAAAGTGGGGGCACTCATCCAAGAGGCAAGGCGAAGGATTGCCCAAGGGCCCCACATTTGCGTGCCAGTTGTTGTCACTGCAGAACTACACAGGGAGAGTGAGGTGCAGAGTCACACATGCACACCAGACTCTGGGGAGGTTTCTGTAATTCTTCCATTTAATGAATGCAGTGAAGGGCGTTATATAGCATAAGGGGTGGGGGGATTTATGGTTGCTTTTGGGGATTGGTCTGTGGTTGTCAGAGGAGGGACCTAACATTGGGGAGGACCAGGCACTCTCCAGCCACGGTGTGCCCGTTAGCTAAAAGCTCACTTTGGTCTCAAATTAGTCTACCGAGGGCCAAGGTTTCTCTCATGACCTAGGAGACTGGTGTGCAGTGCAGTTGGCTCAACCAGACCTGGATTTTGCCATCAGGGGAAAACATACAGATCCTAAGTGGGCATCAAAATCTATGGATGCTCATGTCCCTTATGCGAAATTCCAAAGCATTTGCATATGACCTGTTCACTTCCTTTTGTGTACTTTAAATTATCACTTGATTGCTTATAACAAATACTATGTAAATAATTATATTGTTTACATAATAATCGTAAGAAATAATAAGGAAAAAATGTCTGTACATGTTCAGTATAGACAATATTGTCTTGAGTATTTTTAATTTATGATTGTTTAAATCCATTGGAACAGAGCCTGCAGAATTATACACACTATAAATATTATAGGGGTACAGAAAGTGCTACAAAAGCAACTAGCTGCCTAATGAATTTCAGAAAATATTTTCACAAAGTTGCACCTGAGCAGTGTTTTGCAGGAAGAATAGTAATGTAAGGACCAAACATCTCAGATAAAGGAAATGAAAAATAGGTATGATGGAAATAAAGAAGGATACAGTGGCAATGATACAATTTTTGTTGCAGTAAAGATACAAGAGGGTTTCAAAATACAGGGTTACATGATTATACACACACACACACACACACACATACACAGAGAGATGCATACAAGGAAGAGCAGTGGAGTTGGTGATAAAGATTTTAGGGCCAACTGCACATACATGGCTCTTGAAACCTTGGAACACCCAGGAAGAACATGTCAAGTAAGAAGTAAACAAAGCTTAAGGATTGTACACTTGGGAATTGTAGTATTTAAGAAGCAAATAGAGAAATCAATATAAGATCAGGGAAAAACTGTCAGCAAGAGAAAAAGAGAAACAATAAAGTATAGTACCTAAAAGATCAAGTATACTGAGAATTTCAGAATGTAGAAGTAGTCACCAGGGTCATATTCTGCAGAAAGTTACATGAAATGACCACTGAAAATAGGCCAATAGGTTTATAAACTTACAGGAAATAATTTGCTTTTTCTCAAGCAGTTTCAATAGAACTGTGAGGGCAAAGTACCAGGTCCTAGTAGGTTAAAGATGCCAGACTGTCTTTTGTACCTTGAGTACTGATATTTGAAGAAAGTCAGAATGAAATGATAAATTATGGTTTTTAGAGATCCTGGCTAGAAACTTTAAAGATTTTTAAAGGTCTTGCATGGAATTGCCAATAATTATTTATGGTGTCCAGTTTTATTTCAAAGTTTTCCCCCATAATAATTCAGTCATGTTTATTGAGCATGTACTCCATGCTGTAACTATAACTTTAGCATGTCGACTACTTTGAACATGCTCATCCAATGTGTGATGTATGACTGATTTCCATCCAAAAGAGTTCTTCTCTCATAAGTTAAAATTGACATTTGTGGTTTGTAAAGAAAGAGAATAGACATTTTTTAGTTAAATGGATAGGAGGGGACAAGGTGGAGAAAGCAGCAAAAGCCATAGGATCATCTTTAAAAAAATTTGTAAACTTTAGAATTAACTGGTGTGCAAATAGTGTCTTGAATGAGGATTATAGTATGTAAGTGATTCTCTTGAGAGAATGGAGATGTTGAGGAAGAGGCAGATAACCCCAAATCAGCCCACGTACTCTGTTCTCAACAGTGTGAGTTAGTTTGGTTCCCTTTTCACAATAACCATAGAGTAAATGCCAGGCATGTTGGAGAAGTCACCAAGAATCAAGTGATAGATAAAAATCAGAGAGTAGGTAAGATAAACTAGGGATCATAAATAGAGCAGTAGACCAAAATCAGAACTTCAGGGAATCCATTATAGCAATAGTTCTCAGCCCTGGGCCACACATTAGCATCACTTCAAAAAAAGTGATCCACAACTTCTCCTGGAGCAATAGGGCTGGAATCTGGTCAACAGTGTACTTTACTTGTTGTTCAGGTGATTTTAATGTGCCACAAAAATTGAAAACCATCAATTTATGGAACTAGTTTTGAAGGTAGAGTGCATAAGTGAGAGCATTAAGACATTGACTATGAAAGTATAGGGAGAATAAATTTAGTGTGAATACCACAAAAGTCAAAGGATTTCAGCTTTTCAAAAAGTTCTCCTGAGTGCTGAGATTACAGGAATGAGTCGTGACACCCAGCATTGTGGTATGTGGTACCAGGGATCGAACTCAGGACTTACCAGGCAGACGCCAGAACCACTGAGCTAAATCCCTGGTCCTCAAAAAGTTCTTAATAGCCTTACATATATTTGAGAGTGTCAATAATATAAGCATAAATAAAGTGGAGTATTACTTTCCCATAAGGAATGATGAATTTGAGTCTTTTATACTGAAGTGGATGTACCGTGAGGACATATGCAGAAGTGAAATAAATAGGACACAGATGTGTAAATACCATATCATTTCTCTGATATGAAAAACTGAAGGTGTAAATGAGTTCTAAAATGTACGATAGGTATTGTGAAATAGGAAGAAAATACTCAAAGGGAAAGGGAGTAGGGGAAAGTAAAGAAGAGAAAGAAAAAATCTGATGGTAAAAAAATGAAACAAAGCTTATGGGTATAGAGGATGGGGAAATTGTAGGGGGGGCAGGGGAATGGAAAAAGTGAGAATCAAGATGTGTCATGTATGGATACAAATTCTTAATGTTAAATATGATCATAATATTTGTACAAAATGTACCAATAAAATCAATAATATAAGGATGAGAAGGAAGCATTGGAATTAACTATCAGAAATATATGGAGACCTTAACAGAAGCAGTTTTAGGAAAGTGTATTGATGAGGAGGTAAGGACAAGGTGAAATGGGGTAGATGTCAGATTGCATTGAATTCTAAAATGTTATTATTATTTTTGGGGACAAGATCTGGCTTTGTAGATCAGGCTGGCCCTGAGCTCACTATGTAGCCCAAGCAAGCCTTGAACTCAGCAATCCTCGTGTCTCTGCCTCCCAAGTGCTGGGATGACAGGCATGAGTCACCAAACCCAGCACTGTGGTTTGTGGTACTGATTGCTGGTGGGTAAGAGTCACCATGCCCAGTACTGTTTTATGTGGTTATGGAGAATTGAACCAGGGACTTTGTGCTTGCTAGGCAGGTGCCAGAATCACTGAGCTAAATCTCTGGCCCTAAAATATTATTAAATTTTAAAACCACTTAGTCTGTTTTATCCCTTCATAGGAGCTTATGTTGAAGTGTATACCCCTATTAGTTGTATATTTTTGTTCTTTTATTTCATTTCTTAATGAAAATTAAATTTTACTTTTGGAACAAAAAATCGTATGTATTAATAAGATTTACGTTTACATTAAGACCACTAGAAGCAGAAGACTGCTTGATAGCCTATGTTTTGTGGTTCTTTGCCAACTAGAAAATAAATTGAACACAGACCATTTATGCCCTATTTGTGTGCAAAACTATTCTAAGCAAGTGCTGATGATGTTCTCTATAGAAATTGTGATCAGTTTTACTCGTCTGTTCTCCTAACAAAGTACAACCAGCTCTGCTGCATGTACCTTTTGTGGTGATTTATGCAAGACAGTGGGAGATAAGGTCAGTTCCAGTTGTTTTTCTGAGAGCAGGAATAAAGTCGGCCTTCCTTGGATACTATAACATGGGAGAAGTTAGAACAAGCAATCTTATGCGGGAGTAATTTTCTCTGGATTGTTTTATTATTTTTATTTTTAATTAAGTTTATCGGCATAGCTTGGGTATATACAATGATCACATTCATCATGTGTAATTTGTACCTAATATATCTTATTTCTTCCCCTCCTCCCCTCCTCCTGTTTCATGCCCCTTCCCATTTGAACATTTTGTTCCTGTTTCACATTATTTTATAGTTTGGTCCTTTTTTACACTCTCAGTTTCTCACACGAGAGGAACAATACCATATTTACACAACTGTGTCTGATTTATTTCATTTTAAGACTATGGTCTCTAGGTGCATGCATTCAACTATGAATGTTTCAAGTTTATCCTTCATAATGGCTGAGTAGTATTCCTTCGTGTTTCTAAAAAAGCCACATCTTTAAAGGGAAAAGGGTAGGGGAAAGTAATGAGGGGAAGGAATAAATATGATTTAAAAAGAACAAGAAAGCACATGTATATAGGGGGTGGGGGGTTTAGGGTGGGTAGGGATATGGGTAAAAACAAGAATTAACTCGTGTCATATACTGGTACAAATTCCCCAGTGTTGAGTGTGATTATGAGCTGTCTATAAAAAGTACCATTAAATAATTAAATTAAAGAAACATCTTCTTTATCCATTCATCAATTCATACGTGTTTGGGTTGTTCCCTCTAGGTAGTTTTAAATTCACGGCAACAGTTCATGACCATGCTAATGTGAGGAACTAGACACACACACCCACGTGCTTCTTTACAGCTGTGCACTTCAGGGATAAATGATTGGGGCCCTGTCAGTCAAGCACATACTACTGATCTCCTTTGAGAAGAGAGTGTGCGTTAGCACACACAGCAACCTGTACAGTATTCATCCCACTGTGTTAAGTATCTAAGATTTCCTAGAAAATAAAATGCTTTTACAATAAAAGGAAAATAATATTTCTAATTTGTTTCCTTAGTTATGGTTTCCTTTCACTTTTATGAGCTTATTGATATATCAGTATTTTCCTAAACACGGTTAAGAAAGTCTAAAGCATACTTCCTCTCCTTTCCAAATTCAGTCTCCTGGCCCAGAGGCCTAAAGTAGCCAGATTCTCCTAGAGATGAACATACTTCTGACTTCTCAATGTTTGTTACTCCTTTGGACACAACTCCTCTATGTATTAAAGTCTGAAACTTACTTGTGGTAAGCCTACCCTAGTACACATTGAAATGACAGGGTGGAAGATGAGGAAACAAAGAAAGCAAGAGGGTAGTGAGCATGTTGTCTGGTTATTCACTAGCATTTGTCAAAGTGTGCACCCAGGTACTTGGAACCTAACATAGTTCCTCACCTCTCCAAGAAGGCTTTTAATGTTATGGTCAGTGTCAACCCTTTTTAATGATATATACGATACAAAGGGTTAAAATACTATAAGGATCATAACTATCTTTTACTATCTGAAACATCACGATTTACTTTTAACCTCCAGCATGAAGTTTGGTACAATATAAGCTCTTGATAATGAGTTGGTGAATACTTCACAATTATCAAAAAATGTTAAATCTCCCCAAAAGTTTTAATGTATTCCACCTAATGCCATCTCTGAAGTTTGAAGTTTGAAAGATGAAGGAAATAGGAAATTCATTGTACATCACTACAAATGGGATTCCATTAAAGCTCAGTTTATTTGATGATAAAACTCAAATGTCCTATGTATGTTACCTTCACATGAACTTTCTGTTCCATAATGTTCTGTCTTGACAAGGAAAGAAAAATGCCAACTTTATATAAAAATCTAAATATAACTATATGCCATTAGTCTTAATCTCAGGTCCATTGTATCTGACTGCTACCTCTTTGTCATTTTTAACAAATCATAGTTTGTTCCATTCCATTCTAGCTAAAGGGCAGAATTCCCAATACTACCAGCAGAAAGAAAAACACGTGACAACTACAACTTCCTGTTTCAGCTTCATGTCTCTTCCCATCAAAAGATGTTCTTTGAAAATGTCCTATGAAAGACAGGACAAAAGAGACCTCAGTGAATCTTTTTAGATTAGCACTAAGTAATTAATTTCTTTTTCATATTTCTCACTAAGTTTCTCTGGGAACGGATCTTTCTGAAGTTTAAGGGTTTTTATCTGGTACGTATATAGGACCATTTTAGGGATTTAAACTGTTTGAGGGACTACTGGAACCCAGGAAGCTATATTATCTTCCCACGACCATTTTAGGGATTTAAACTGTTTGAGGGACTACTGGAACCCAGGAAGCTATATTATCTTTCCACTTGGGAAGGCTTTAGTTTAAGATTTTAAGTTTATTGCTTAGTTCCATTGTTTATCTAGCATAGATTAGTATACTGCAAGCAGTACTGTACTCTCTGGGCATTGAACAAGGACTTTTTTATTTCATACATTATTTACAGCTCTGCAGTGCTTTCAGAAAGTCAGTGTATAGCCTGGACACAAAGAAATGAAAAAATACAAAAACAAGGGTATGATCTTCATGTGGTTGTTTTTAGAATGTTAATCCTATTCCACATGGAATTCTTTCTTATTATATACTTATAAAACCTGTTAGAGCTTTGGAAGGCAGGTAGTTATTAATCAAAAGTATATATGTGTGTCTTGTTTCATAATAAGCTGATAGACTATCTTCAAATGTGTGGAGCTTGCCTGAGTAAGCGATACAGTTTTGTGTGGATATTCCTGTGTTTCAGCTATTTGTGCAGCATCTTTTCAGTAATATAGACATCAGTATGCCATCAGTGACAGAGACAATGAAAAATAGTGGTGCTTTGTGCACAATATTTGCATATCTAACTTTGGTATCGATAGGTGGAATCAAATATAAATGTTAATGAAAAGGCAAATTAATTTTCTATAACAATTTCTATTATGAAGATTTTATTTTCAGGCCAGAGATGTAGCTCAGTGGTTCCAGCACCTGCCTCGCAAACGCAAGGTCCTGAGTTCGATCCTCGGTAACCACATACAGTGCTGGGCGTGGTGACTCACACCCACCAGCAATTGATACCACATACCACAGTGCCAGGCGTGGTGGCTCATGCTTATAATCCCAGCACTCAGGAGGCAGAGACAGGAGGATTGCTGAGTTCGAGGTTTGCCTGGGCTACATAGTGAGCTCAGGGCCAGCCT
>PVIC010009929.1:0-44507 GCA_004025085.1 Thryonomys swinderianus
AAAGGTTTTTGTCACTGTTGCCACCAGTTTCATACACAAGCAACTGTGTGTATGGTAGGATGTCACTCAAGCAATGGTCAAGGAGCTCCTGTTGGGAAGCTCCTTCTAGCAGGGACAAGAAGAACCAGTACAGACATGAAACCCTGCTGTCATGTCAAGGACAGTCAATGACCACAACACTGGGGCTGCTCTCCCATTGCCATCTGCTCTAAGCTATGACTGATGTCCTACAACCTGTTAATGAAGACATTACTCCCTCCTACCTCATGTTATTTCTGATGAGTGCATATAGTTTATGTGAAAGTTTGAAAACAAAAGAGTCAATGATCAGTACTTAGTTTTTGTTTTCTGGGCAATTTCTGATTCTCCTGTGGTAAATAATATAAACACAAAAGTCATGGACATAGAATTGCAGAGAAGAAAGACAGAAGACTAATATATCAATACATAAAGTTAATTTAAGCTCCCAGAAATACATTACACCAATTATACACATCTATAAACATCATAAATCACAGGATAATTTGACATGCTTCAAATTATAATGGGGAAATATATGTTTATATCATTTAAGAAACAACTTCATCAATGCATAAAAGGAAAGTAAAAGCATAAATGATACAAATTTGCACATACATTAAAATAAGTTTCAGACAAATATTTGTCTGTCAAGAGAATTTTTGCCTTTGATTTGTACTGAGTAACATTGTCATTTTTTAAAGATCATGATACACAATGTATTACTGTTGTCCACTAATTAGTCTGCCATGAAATTTTGTTTTATTTTTCACAGAAGCAAAAAGAATGGTTTTTGTATTCCCCTTTTTAATAGCTAGTTATTATAGAAAATAAAAAGAATTTAAAAGGACCTATCACCAGCATATAAATATCACTTAAGAGAGTTTGAATGAAAAAGGTCTTCAAAAAAAGCAGATTTATGCATTTAAGAGGCCTTTCACACTCATTGGAGATGATATAATTTTGTTGTCCAATCCTCCTGTTTCCATTATTCATCTCCTGAAAGACTATGATCAGTTTCATCAAATTTTACTTGCATTATTCCTCTGCTCTGAGATCTATCTCAGTTTACAAACATTTTCTAGTCTCTTCTATGATTTATAAAAGTATACTTTCTTGGATCTCTGTTTTATGTTAACAATGCAAAACCTATAGTGTAATGAAGGTGTGGGGGAAAAAACAAAACTCGTGAATTTTCTGTAATGTTATATGAATTTGAAGGACAAAGATTGAAGTGACATTCAACTATACTGTGTGTAGTATTGTTACATTCAAATATGATTTCCATCTCTTTAAAATTAAACAAACTTTTAAAGACTTTATAAATATTATCTCACTATTTCCTTCCCATGAAAATATAGAGCATCATGGCTCCCAGACTAAGGTACCACATTCCTCTAGGGTCTGGCAAATACTGAAAGTGTCAGAGCATGAATTTGCTAGGTATTCATCAGAACGCTTGTTGAGAACACAGAGGATACATGTAAAACAGTGCAGAGGCCCGTATTTTAGAGAGAAGTTCTCTCTTCCATTCAGTTTATTTTTTCACAAGCCATGACTTCAGCAAGTTTTCATAGTCCAACAGCCTACTGGGATGAAAGGGCTGCATGTATCAGCCAATAGCTTAGTTGCTTTAACCCTTATAAAGGGCAGTATGCCTTAGATCAGCCTAAATAAATGCAAAATATACTTCTGCACCTAAAGACAAGCTTCCTACAAGGAGAAAATGTGATGAGTATAAAATACATGGTCTATCAATGAATCACACACTTTTCAGATGAAATTTTCCTCCTTTCTACAGTTTTGTATAGTTTACCTTGTGCACTATATAAGTTCCACAGTTCTCTAAACACTGATAAAAGTTTCTTTCATGCTTTTATTCTCTTCTGTTAGAAAACATTTCTTCCAGGTCATGACAAATAAACTCATAAACTCAAACCATCTACATAAATTCAAACCATCTATTAGCTCTCTTACATTTTCAGAAACTGAAAATTAGTTCAAAGGCTAAGCTTTGGTCACCTAAGCAAGAGAAAGTCAGATGGTAGATGAACAAAAACCATCCTTGAACCCCATAACCAGTTACCCCATATTCCTCTTCAACCTGCAGCAAGGCTTCTGGGGCTAAGAAAGACACTTAAGAAGAAAGACAATCTTAGTCCTTGGCACAAGATTATACCCAATGGCTGCTGGTCACACTTGCACTCATAGAAGCTTCTGTCTCAATGAATGTGTGCCTTTGTACTATGGAAACAATAAAGAAGAAAAAGTAAAACGGTTGCTCCCCGTGTCTTGTTACAGTGAAGTGAAGTTATTGTTGGTCCAAAGTACCAAGAAACAAAATACTATATTAAGACTAAAGTAATGAATTTAATGAATAAGACTACACAAAATCACTTTGTTAATTAAAACTTTTTTTTTAAATTCACACCTTATTCACAGAAATCTACTGGGAAATATGCAACTTGTTTAATTAGTGTTAGTAAAAATTTGATACTTCTTTTGGGAGTGCCATCAGCTGGGGCCTAACCAGAAGCTCAGGGGAACCTGTGCTCTCTTGTCCAGTACAAACACGTCATTTACTGAACCAAAGGCACACTTCCCACCACGCCCCTCCCCAACCCCAAATCTCTCTGTAGGCTTTCCAAACAAATGTGCAAACGAAATAGGTCCTTCTATCAGCCCAGTTCCAAATAAATCAGCACACAATCATGCTTTGCAGAAATAGTTTTCTTGCCCTACAAATTAGCACAGACGAAAAACATATCATTTTGTATGAGTGTATGCTTTGTCTCAGATCTTGAAGCAAAGCACAGCGGAATAGATTGGTTCTAGTTACCATGAGGACCATTCATCAGAATTAAGATCCTGGTACTGTAGAGCTCAAAGCCTCCTGCAGAGGTCATCAAGCCCAGCCTCCTCCCTATTAATCAAAAGGAAGCTCAACATATGCCCCAGCGTGCACTATGATTTGTAATTTGAAGTTGACAAAGTATAGATTTCTGAGAAACTGTGAGTAAATTACCTTACCATTTTCTGCCTTAGTATCACCATCTGTAAAATGAGGACAGGAATAATTTTCAAAGAGCTGCTGAAAAATGATCTGACATTCACAGAAAAAAAAGGACGTACTGATAAATTATTGTGACAGATTAATTTGTGGCTAAGAATCTTAGGATAGCAAAACAACACTTGCTTAAAAAGTACCAACCATACTGAGTTCAGTATTTGACAATAAAGGAACCAAATTTAAAAAATGAAATACACAGTACAGTATAGACTCTGTGGAAATGGTTCCCTTGATATTTAATAAGATTTCCTGATCCATCTCTGAGTTGATATTTCAGTCATTTTAATGCCTCTCATTTCAGAATATTCAGCAGAATAACAGGTCTCCCATTGTAGATCCAATGTTAAAAATAATACTGAACATTGAAGATTTGAAGGCTACCACGAACAATATTGATTAGCCAATAACTGGCATGTTCCTAGAAGGGAACACAGTAGTGAATCAAACAGAGCATCCCTTTAAAAACAATATCTTAATACTTAATCAGGTTATGGAGCTTCCTTCCTGCCCTCAAAGCACTGCCCAAACAGTAGCTAAGTGTCCCTTGCTGGTCAGCATCAAAGCTGACAGCATGACCTCTGAGCAATGCGAACTGCTTCTGATTCTCTGGGGCGCCTGCCCATCTGGACAAGGAGCCTGTGTGCAGATCAGAGTGCAAAACTGATTTTCAGATTTTGAGCTTTACTTCAGCAAGACAGTGAAGGAACATAAGGACCAAATGTTAACGCTTCCCACAAAAGTGTATCAAAATGAAAAGAAGAAAGAACAGGAGGGCATATCTTTGTATTATATTTCCAAAAGCCAAGGAGGATGAGCCTTCTAAGAAAGCAGAAGTGTGAGGAAATAGGCAGGAATGTCTCTTTCCTCCCTCAGGGTCCGGAAGAGATGATGACTCAAATAACCATCATATTGTGCTCTTCATTTCGAGATCAAGACACTCGGAGATCTAAGTCCTAAAAAATGCAGATATCCACTCAAGTAGCAGAGCTATCAAGTAGCAGCCTTATCTAGTTTTATCGTTGTTGTTGAAAGAACTTATCTTCTAGAAAACACTACCCATAGGACACATCCCCCTGCCGCATTGAAGAAAAACACTAATATCCATACTATTTGATATATTATATCAATGTCTCAATTTTCATTTATAGCTACACTTCGTTTGGTCAAATAAGGAATAAGAGGGTTAATAACACTCATAACACTCATTCCAAGATGTCCAAATTAATGGCTCATGATTACTTATTTCTATCCAAGTCGTTATTTTTCAAAAGACATTATTTGGCTTAAAAAAATCTGCCACTTGATTTTGAATCTACACACACCTATCCCTGGCTACTCACTGTCCCTTACACCAGGTAAGCATCATTGAGGAGTTGCAGTACATACTTCATTGCACAGTTTTTGTTGTTGTTGTTGTTTTGCTTTTTGAGACAGTGTCTCGCTTTGTAGTTCAGGCTGGCCCTGCACTCACTATGTAGCCCAGGCAAGCCTGGAACTCAGCAATCCTCCTGTCTCTGCCTCCCGAGTGCTGGGATGACAGGCATGAGCCACCACGTCCGGCATTGTGGTATGCGGTGTTGATTGTTGGTGGGTGTGTCTCCATGCCCAGCATTGTATGTGGTTACCGGGGATCGAACTCAGGACCTTGCGCTTGCGAGGCAGGCGCCGGAACCACTGAGCTAACCCTCCGGCCCATTCATTGCACAGTTTTGATTCTCCCCACTCCTCCACTGCTTCCCCCCAATATCCTTATTTTTTTTTTAAATTTTCTCCAACATTTTTCAGGGCAATCACTATTATGTCTCCAAGAGTGGTTTGCAGGTGAAAAATAGTGTGGACCCACATTAGTTTCTTGTACCACATGGAACTTGGACCAAGTGAAATCTATCTCCCTAAAGAAATCACCAATATTTCATGTTCTGTAGAGATTTCTTCCTTCTACTGACCTTTGAACAAAATGCACTACTGTATCAGTTTTCTAGGGTTTCCCTAAGAAATATCAGAGAGTACTTGATTTAACCACCAGGAATTTATTCCTTTATATTTCCAGGAACTGGAAATCATAATTTAAGTGCGATGTTGGTTTCTTCTGACACCTTGTTCCTTAGCTTGTGAAAGGCCATCTTTTTGTTGTTCTTCACAGGGTCACTGTAGGTGCCTCCATACTGGATTAGGGTGCTCCCTAATGACCTCATGGTAGTTACCTCTTCACAGACCTGAGTCATATCCTGAGATATTGAAGGAGAAGCCTCCAACAGATGAGTTGGGACAGGAGGAACAGAACTGAGCAGAAAAGGCTCACGTTATATGACAGTGAGCTACTCTTCAAGCATAAAGCAAATTTACAATGATAATCATGTGATAATATATTAATACTGATAAATGTCAAATGAATTGGGCTAATCCCATATATCATGTTATGACATCAATGATCAATTGTATATTTCAATATTCATAATATTCTTTTCCTTTTGTGATAGTGAGTGATGAAGTCAAGATTTACAATTATCTTTACTCACTGATTCAGATTTCTTTGTGGCAATGACCTTTGACCTTGAAGCTTCTGCTTCTAAAGCATCTTTTTCTCATGCTCTTCTCAATTTTCCATGTATCCAGTTTCAGGATAATAGACACTATCTCAAACCAATCTTTTCGCATCCTGGTTCTTTTTTCATTTTGATCTTATGTCGACAACTGATCATTGATACTAGTAATCTCCCCTTTTAAAATTATTGCTCAGCAAGAAAATTTTTACAAAGACATAAAATATTATCTTCTGAGAACACAGCATGAGCATTTATATCTTTTAAATGCAAAAGTCAGATTCTTCTGGACCACAAAAGAATATATATTCACCATATAAAACAATGAGAGCCCATTATTTAGCCTTTCATGCTGTTTTGTTACATCCACACTCCAACAGAGTTTCATGAAAACTGAAAATTAACATATTGACTATAGGTTGGTAAATTTCTGTAATGGGGGGGAGGAACCCAAGGAACTTCCAAACTAGTGAAAAATCAAGGTTCTTCTAAGTGGTACAATAGCATAGACTTTTACCTAAACTTACTGGGCCTTCAAATAGCCAGTCAGGATGATTTCTGCTCCCTAATTCTCATTTAAAGAATAATTCTCTAAACACAGAAAATCCAAACAAACTAATAACCTAGAAAATTGAAGTGGCAATTAATTGAATACACAGATGAGACCTAAAGCAAACTTACATTTATTAAAACATACCATATGGTTTAGAAAACATACCAAACAGTCCTAACCAGTAAAGCATATTTTATTGTGTTGTTGCTTTTTAAAAACAATTCTTTGTGTGCTGAATCAACTCAGTAGCAGATGATATACAAATATTATGCTGATATTTCAAACTGCAGCAAATATACAAGGCATTTAAATTTAATATCCACTTATTGAATTTTTTAAATATCAAATCATTTTAATAGTCTTACTTTGTTTTTTTTTTTACATAGTTGTTCAAAGTTCATATTCATTAATGCAGGACTTTCTAATCCTTTCCTGCCAACAATATCCAACGCACATGAATGTACTAGAACTAGCAAGTATTTATCATGAAACAAAATGCAGTCTTTCCCTGAGTCACCTTGTACTTATGCTGACAGATTGACTCACAGTCAGACTCGACACTTCATGGTTTTGTTGGCCAGACTTCCATCTGCACGACTGTTTGGGGTATAAGAATATCCCTAACTTGGCCACTGTTCTTTTTAGCACAGCTTTACTTGTTCAGTGCCCTTTATTTAACCTTGATACAGAAAGAAGCCAATCCTAGGCATTTTGCCTCCTTACCAAATAAAATTTGATTAAATATGTGCATACATGTCTGTGTGTGTCCAACTGGAATAGCCTAGGAGCAATGCCAAGAGGAAAAGTCGCTACACAAGTTTGAACAGCAAGTGTCTTTGACTTATTGCTGTGATTATACTAATTGCTCATCTACTTGGTGGGAGGTGGCAGGAAGCTGTTTTGAAGTAATCAAGCTGAGATGGGCCTTCTATTTATAATAGTTTTGAAATTCTTATCCCCCCAAAAGACTTGATTGCACTTTTCTTCTTTAAAAAATAGATTCATTCTTCCTGCTCTCCATTTCCATTGCTTAAATGTAATAAATATTTGATAAGTTCTCAGTTATTATATGAATAGGAGTAAATCTTCACAGAGCTGAACACAAAATGCTTGATACTCATTAATGAATCTGAACAACAATACAAATGTTTTATAAATAATGTTATCCTTAGGTGATTTCTCATAGAAGGTAAATTGTTTAAGAATATCACCCATGTGAAAGTAGTTCTGTACTACAAGAAAAGAGAATGATGGCTTTTTCCTCTAGATTTGGATTTTTATGTAGCTGGTATTTAATTGTTCACATTGGTATGTTGCTAAACAGTATAGAACCAGCAGACTGAAGCCTTCAGTGCTACTTAGCCCTTTGGTGAGCACTTCTTTTCCCTATGCCACCCTGACAAAGAGAGAGAACTTGTGATCTCTTGAGGGCATGTAAGCAGTCAACTCCCAAGACTCCAGCTGCATTACTTCCTAGTGCTTTAAACCTTGGGCTTCTCGGAGCCATAGTTTACCAAGTAGTATAAATTGAATATTAATACTGGTACCTATTCAAAAACTGTGCTAAAATTTCAACAAGTACCATCCAAAACATCTGTAGCATAAATTTAACACAAAAATGCAGGTGACTTTTCTTTTTCTTACATTCCATTTGGGAATCAAGAACTATTTCTGATTTCTGTCTGTTGTCGTCTATTCCTCCCTATCTTTAATTTCTCTCTAAATGCTAAAGAGATACTAAAAGGAAAAAAAAAACCAATACTGTGCAACCATTTAAGAAATACCTAAGCAAACAAATAAACTTAAGTTCGTAAATTCAATCTGATATTTTACTTTAAATGAGTCACAGAACCATTAAATATTGGAACTTGGAGACACCCAAAAGATATGTTGTCTAACCAGTTGGTTTTACAGAAGAGGAAATTATAATCAGATAAATTAACTGGTTTTTTAAAACCATGGAGTTTCAGTATTTATATATAAAGCACATGCATATATTCCCAATAATTATATTTTAAAAATCTAACTTCCATCTTGTGCTCAGGGAAAGACTGAGCATGAAGTAATTGCTTTCCCAGCATAAGCCATCGTTAATTTTATTTATGTGGGGTTTTGCGCATGAGGACACGGTTTTATTTTCTCAACCATTTCTCAACTATAGTTTACTTTTCTGTGTGTCTAAAAAAGAACACACACACAGTTTAGTTCTGAGCCCTGGGCTTGAATGACTACCCTAGGTGGAGATCACAAAACATATCTGCATCTCAAATATTTCAAAATCTGACCCTGTGAAACTTTATAAAGAATTTTTTTTAACAACATTAGGGAAAGAGCTTTTCCAGAATAGATACTTAAATAGCTTAATGAGCCTTGAATTCAAACAAGACTTGTATATGGGGAAATCCCACAGAATTAAATGTAGGCTTTGAAAAAACTGCAAAGTTATTTAAAAGATGAAAATAGAATCTATAATAAGTCTTGTAGGCAGGAGTTGGGAAGAGAGGCTAATCCTGAGTCCTTCTTCCCAAATAAGCCTCTCCCAGCTTTCTGTAAAGGAGATCCACTATTCCCACAAGGATTAAGTTAACTACTTGACAATTCCCTCATCGCAACCATTTCCTGATACACTTGAAGGAGAGATGACAGTTGACACTAAAGCCTTCAAAAATTGGGTATGATGGAAGAGAAATATCAACACTGTTTGTCCGATGAACAAAAATTTGTCCCTAAACCAAAACGGTTTAACTAGTAAAACACATGCTCTCGTGATAGGCAGCTATCACAATGACCTATTCCAATATCTTTGACTGAAACATAATTTGATATCCTGGCCTTCATTTGCTGACAGCATATTTTAATATAATTTATACCATAAATTAGGAGAAATAAGAGAGAAGCTAGACATGGCAGAATATCCCTATAATTTCAGGTCCTCAGAAGGCCAGAGATGGGCAAATAGCAAGTTTGAGCCTACCATGGGCAACTTAGTGACTTGATAAGACTTTGTCCAAAATTTAAAAACTAAAAATAAAATGAAAGGGTCTTAAAAATGTAGCTCAGTGCAAAGGCTTTGGGTTCAATGCCCAGGATTCAAAACAGAAAAGTAAGATTTGAGAATCTGAATTTTACCACTCATAAGAAAGTATAATTTGATCTAGTTCTGACCCATCTAGTATGGTATTTAATTGATCCTCAACACAACTATATATCAAACTAATATGTACTTGCTCAACAATTTTTCTCCATAACCTCTGTTGAATTCTTTCCCAAATCATACTTCTATGAAGTGATGAGAGGCATTGTATTTTAAGAAAATATTTGAGAAGTTAAAAAACTTTAAAGTACAAGAGTTTTTAAGTTTTTTATTCTAAATTCACTATTTTAAGTTTTGAATACCTTTTAAAGAATTCCCAAGGTACACTGAACAGAAATCTGCACCAAGTAAATATTCAGCATCCATGCCTTATGTGACTGATCTTTTTCTTCTTTCCTTCTAATTACTGTTCAGTGAGTCATACAATAACTCCTATAGTTACTGTATTGAAGTAGTCAAGTGAAAGAAAATATTCTCTCTCCTGTGGACAGTGTGTTCTGCTAACACAGCACATTTGTCAGAGTCCTTAAGTATTTCAATGATAGGTATCAGATGAAGATACAACAAACTAGATAAATGACAAAATACTGTACATTATTTGAAGATGAATGTAACCATTTTATGAATTGCAAGGTTCATACATGGAATCTTTTAGGACATGCTTCTATACCAAGAAAACAGTATACTGACATCAGATTATTGAACAGAATTTTTTTTGAGACAGGGTCTCGCTTTGTAGTTCAGGCTGGCCCTGAGCTCACTATGTAGCCCAAGCAAGCCTGGAACTCAGCAATCCTCCTGTCTCTGCCTCCTGAGTGCTGGGACTACAGGCATGAGCCATCACACCCAGAACTGTGGTATGTGGTATTGATTGCTGGTGGGTGTGAGTCACCACACCCAGCACTGTATGTGGTTACCGGGATCGAACTCAGGACCTTGAGCTTGCAAGGCAGAAGCCAGAACCACTGAGCTAAATCTCTGACCCTGAACAGAATTTTATATATTTGAAGGTTCTAGTTGGACAGCAATATTTTCTAATTGTTAAGTAATAATAATAACAATATGGCATAACTCAACTCTGTAAGAAGACTGATAAAATAATCACCAAAATCAAAGACTTCTTTCTGTTCTGTGAGGGACTGGGGAATACATTGTAAATAAGAACTGGAAAGAATGCGTAAAACTCAAGTAACAATCAAAACCAAAGGAGTATAATTTCCCAAAAACATTAAAATTATAAAATTGAGTATGAAAATCATAATACTCAGTTGTCTCTAAAAAATACAAAAAGGTTATAGATGCCATAAACTTGATACTTATGAATGATAAAAGTGATCAAAACTTTAAAAACTTAATTCCTAAATCATGCTGAGTGAGTCTGGAGAGGGTGTTCTATCTTGTGGGCGCTGTTCCGTATGCGGGACAGCCAGGCCCGTCACGTCCACCAGCAGGCTCTCCAGCTGCGCTTGTCCTCGGCATGACACGCCAAGCAAGCATGATGACGTATGGGAGTCAGGAAAATTTCCGCTAAGAGTCGTGATCGTGAGAGGTGCAGAGCCTGGCCGCTGCTGACGGCAAGTGGTGATCTGAGCTGGCCTTCCGGAATGGTAGCAATTGAAAATTCAGTCAACATATTTTACCCTTTAGAGTTGTTCAAGCACATTCTGATCTCACCAAATGGACTGATTAGAGAAGTTGGCATCAAACGGTTGTTTCCAAACAACTAATGGGAGGTGGGGCGAAAGGGTGCTTTTTTTACCCTTCAGATTCAGCCAATGCCTTCCAAGGCTGTCTTCAACAGCAATTTTTCCATTGCATAAATCACAAAGAGCTTTTTTTTTTTCTTTTTTTTTTTTTTGTATCTGAACATAGCACAGTAATGAGGAAAAAAGGGATTAAAAAATAACAAATACTATGGGATGAAACCAACTAGGTTCTCTGGCAAAGCACAGTATGAACTTCAGATTATGCAGTTGATTTGACTCTACTTCAACTCAAACTGGTTCCATGTTTCATTTATAATCTTTTGTCCTTTATGCTATCATTTGTCATGAGACCTGATCTATTTGTAGGCTAAATGCAGAGAACAGGGAAAAGGCCGACCTAATGTTAGTATTATAAGAGATCCCACTATATTTGGGAGTGAGAGCAATAATTCCACAGGTTCTTACTTGGAAATGGGCTCAGCTTCAAGAAATAAAAATAGAAGTGTCTGAACATAACTACAAAGTTCAGCCACATGGAATTAAAATGCCAATTCCTTCCAACCTTCTTCTTTTTAGTCATCAGAATTCCAAAGCTAACAAATGTAAAAGCTCCTATAGTCAGGCCAGAGATTTAGCTCAGTGGTTCCAATGCCAGCCTAGTAAGGGCAAGGTCCTGAGTTTGATCCCTGGCAACCACGTACAACAATACTAGGCATGGTGACTCACACCCACCAGCCATCAGTACCACACACCACAGAGCCTGGAGTGGTAGCTCATGCCTGTAATCCCAGCACTTGGGAGGCAGAGGCAGGAGGATTGCTAAGTTCAAGGCTTGACTAGGCTCCATAGTGAGCTCAGGGCCAGCCTGAACTACAAAGCGAGACCCTGTGTCAAAAATAAATAAATAAAAGTAAAAATAAAAGTTCCTATAGTCAAATACCTTCTTTATGTAACCCTTCATTGAGATTGCCTTGATCCAAAATGACTGCATATTCAGTTAGTTCCAACTTTGCTATTCACATTCCTTTAAAAAATTATCAAATTTCAAATGTTAATAAATAAATTTCCACAGGGCACAGAAACTCTACTATAGTTAACTACTTGGTTGATGATCATCCTTACAATGCTAAAATACAACATATTAAATTGAAATAAAAATTTTGCCTAATGTTTTACCAAACTCTGTTTCTAATTTGCCCAAGGGCCATGGTTAGAATATTTCAGTATCATATATTCAAAGTGGAAGAACTGGGAACAAAAAACAGATTTAAGAAATCAAGATCTACTACTTGAATGAGATGATAATTTGGTGTATTTCATAATGACTACATGCATTAGTTGTTTTTATGAATGCTTTCATATTTTATGTCTTCTGTACAATAGATATATCTAAATGTTCTGAAGAACGCTGAATTTCTCTCTCCCTCTGCTGTTTATTGATCTTTAGCCTGAGTGGAATCTCTTTGAAATTAAGGGGAACTTTTTGTTTAAAAGAGGTACTTAGAGAGCAATGAGGAATCAGAATCTGACCCAGGCCATTTTAAACTCTTGTTTATCTAGCATTCATCATTTTCTCCTCTAACATCTGAATATAGTTTCCAAAACCACAAACCTCACAAGTGTTTAGATCCCAGACTTGTAAACAGGTTTGATTTCCTTTTATTGAGAGTCTTCCTTCCTCATCCCTTATTGCATTCAGCTGGCCCTAATTCTTTTCCATGTACTTAAAGAAATGAAATATTTTGCCTGAATGAAGAGTAATCATGTGTTTGAGAGGATCAATCCTGAAACAACAGAAAAGTGAATTATTTTCATTGAATCTGTTTACAGTGACTGAGCAACTAGGGTTTGGATGAGTAAATAGAAAGACCAGTAATTTTACTGAATTATATTACTCAATTCCAATTGTGTCTTTTAACATAAACAGCCAAGTGATTGATGTCTTATTGAATATTTGTGGAGTGTGTCTGTAATGAATATGTTTATGAATGACCCTCTGAGAGTAAATCAATGTTAGAAAGATACCTCTGTTGATTTGGAGTCTAAGTGATTGCAAATCAAATGTTAAAGTGTCCAGAGTTTAACACAGAGTACTTTAAAAGCTAAGAAGGAAAATAAAAGTACCCAGAAAACAAAACCACCAGTGATTTATGGAAATTAAAAACCGAAAATTTCTTTTTAACATTATTTAGCATCTGAAGTCATTATTTGACTAGAATATCATTAGAACATCATCATGACTTAATCAAATACACAATTGTCTGAAACCAATCGTACATTTCTTTTAAGGTTAGGCCATTATTAACTGTCAGACAAACACATGTACTATTCTATCCACTAAGTGAATTATCTCTGCGAAAATAAAGTTTCCCAAAACCTACTAACCCATGTCTTTTCTTGAGCTTCATAGATGCCCAAGTATGCAAAGCGTTTGGGAAACTACAGTAGCAACACCTAGTCTATATATTCAGTCGCAAAATCTTGCTCTTTTTCCTTCCATCTTTTATAAATTTCACAGTCTCCCTCAAATTGCTCTACACCCTAAAAACTTGTGACTTGATGCAGAACCCCAATAAATACACAGTTACCTTCCACCAACCATGGAGTGGATCTTCATAAGCCTCACAAATAAATGTGATGCTCGCATAATTTTCAACTAGAAGAATACGTGGGAAACTCAACAGATATGATCCTCAGCCGTGAGGATACGTACAGTGTTGATACAGTTCAAATTGGGCAAGTAATGTCTCTCTGACAAGGTGACAGGATGTACTCTTTCAGGGATATCTCCTCTCTCTCACATCTTCCAGTCTTTTCCCAGATTCCACAATTAATGTCTTTCCTTACTGTACATTGACATATTCAAAAAGACAATTCAGCCATATGTATATTAGAAAATTATTGTTCTAAGACTGAATTATCTTTCAAACCCATTTACATCCTATATATACAAATAGATCTCCCCCATCAATCTTTTTCTTAAAAAATTATCTTCCTGACTTCTTTCTATGAATTTTCCAGAATTGTCCTCCTTGGTTTAAAACTCAGAGTTCTCTTTTCTATTTTCTGTTATCAATCAATTCCCATCACTGTACATTTAGAAATGTTTTACAATTTGCAAAGTGCTTTTATTTCATTGTAATAGCGCACAGGGTCTGGGGACAGGTTGGCCTAGGAACTCAGTAACCATTACCTGGTTGGCACAGCAATAGAGTGGTGATCACTCGGGAGAAGTGCAGAAGCTCATCTCCCATCTCAGACTAGCTGAGTCAGAATCTGCAGTTCAGCACTATCCATGGACAAGGTGTCCACAAGTATTGTTCATAAAAAGTGATATATTTGCTTATGATTTTATAGGCACTAAGTGGCCAAACCAAATTCAAACAAAAAATATTCTGATTCCAGGTTCTCCAACCCAAACGAGGTATTATTAAAAATGCAGTGCTCAGAGGAGCAGCAGCAAACATAACTCAGAAAATTACTCAAAATTCAAATCCTTGGGCTTCACCTTACATCTCTAAAGCAGTCTCCAGAGATAAGGTCAAGGAACTGGTGCACTTGCAAGTTTTTCAGTTAATCCTTATGCACGTTTAAGTTTGAGAAGAAATGCTTATGTGTAATCGTTACCTCCTAAATTCAACAGATGTCAATTGTCTATTATTAGTTATCCTTCTTGATGTCTCTCATTGCCTCCCATGTCTAACTCATTATCCCTTTTCTGTGTATAAGACAAACTAGTTACTTTTTTCTGTCTCTGTCTGTCTCTGTCTCTTTTCTCCCTCTCCCTCTCCCTCTCCCCGCCTCTTTAATTTCTTGGTCTATATTCATTCACTGGAAAAAAAATTTCCAATGTTCTGATAATGGATTTGTTGCAAAAAGTTCAGTGGCTCACCACTGCCTCCTAGATAAGGCAGTTATCCCACCGGCTCTTAAAGGGCCATCAGTGTTTCCTCAAACTTCTAATCACTGTATCTTCCACCACTGTTCTGTATTAGGCTTTATTTCAGATTAAAGATCAAGAGGAAAAAAACAAAGACAATCCACCAAAACAGAAGAAGACAGATCTCTAGGGGAGAGTCTATGTTCAGCAGTAAGACTGGAACTGGTGTTTACTCAAGGTCTTTGCAGGGCCAACATCTCAGAACCAAAACCTACTTTCTGAGTGGTCAAGTTTGACCTCACTGGTGGAAGAACGTGGGAGGGACACACAGTGAAGAAACATGGATGGGCTGGAGATTTAGCTCAGTGGTTCCGGTGCCTGCCTCGCAAGTGTGAGGTGCTCAGTTCGATCCCCGGTAACCACATACAATGCTGGGCATGGAGACTCAAGCCCACCAGCCATCAATACCACATACCACAATGCCGGGCGTGGTGGCTCACGCCTGTAATCCCAGCACTTGGGAGGCAGAGACAGGAGGATTGCTGAGTATGAGGCTTGCCTGGGCTACATAGTGAGCTTAGGGCCAGCCTGATCTACAAAGCGAGACCCTGTTTCAAAAAAAAAAAAAAAGAAACATGGACCATGACAAATTTTCACAGCATGGAGAGAAGCCTTTGAATGGTTGACAATTGTTTGGTCCAATTATTTCTATGAAGTCACTTGAGGAAAAAACATAAATGTGGTTAAGAAACACACCAGATTGAGGTCCACATTTTTTTTTTTTTTGAATTGCTAAATGTCAGGACTAGAGACTTTCAAGGAATCCTTGTCTTATTATAAATCAGATAAAAGACTCCATATTGATTAAAGACCATACATTTTATCCAGAACCCTATGCTGTTGCCCATGGAGAATTTCATACTATAACAGTGATTCTCAATCCTGGATATACCCTAAACAGCACCAGTAGAGTATGAAGTAAAATGTGTACTTGAGGCACATATCCAGAGACATATCTAATTGATCTGTAGAGAGGACCAGTTGTTTTATTTTATTAATGGCTTAACTTCACCAGATAATTATAATGCATAATCAAGGCTGAAAACAATCACACTGTGTGATTTTCATTACAGCATCATGTAAAACACCAGGCTAATATTGTGATTCCAGTAGGGCCTACAATTCCATACTCTTAATTTCCTGAGTGATCATCTTGCTGCCTTTCCAGAAACCCCTCATGGAGAAACAATGTACCACACAACTTCAGCTTCCATTACTATTTTCACTGTCCTCCATATGACTGCCTTTTCTGTACACAAACATGTAATCCCCCCGTAAAAGCCGCTCCTTATGTCTCACATACTGTATTCATTCATTCAGCAATCAGCCGAGTTCCTGCATGCCAGTTATGTTATAGTGTTAGAAGAGACTATCCATTCACATAATCTTTAAAATAAAATCCTGAACAAAATAAATTAAGCTTTTGAAAAGGAGGAAGTTGATACTGACATACTGCCCTGAAAATGGGCATATCCATGACTGTCTTGGAAACAAACAAGGCAAATGAAGAAGCGCTGAATCACGCAGCACACAAGAAAGGCAAGATGAAGCACTGTGCACCTAAGTGTGCGTCTTGATAGTCTCTGAACAAGAATGATGAAAGCAGCAGTACTGTAGGATTTTTGCTTATTCTAACAAAGCTGTGTAAACAGAAAGGTATTATATTATTCCCATAAACTGGCTCTTTATACTGAAATCATGATAAAAATTTCCAATAGATTAACTTCTCATTTATGTGTAATTCCTCACACATACCTTCTGCAAATATTTTTGCCACTTAACAGCTTTCTGAATATAGCATCATTTTTAAATAGAGAAAAATCGATGATGACAAAGCTAGTATATCTTTCTTATAATAGTTTTATAACTAAATACTTGGATTAACTATTCACATCTTTAAGTATATGGGTTTCAGATGAGATCATTATACTTTTTAGAGACGCTATAATAAGTTCAAAGCAGGAAGGGTAGGGCATAAAATATGCAAAGCCCTATAATATAGACAGTTACTAAATATATGCTTAAGAGAAGCTTGTCTCGCCCAGCTGAGGCACATGTATCCCATTAAGAAAAAGTCTTTACAAGTGGTTTCTTTGCATCTCGTTTGTATTAAGAAAAAAGCAAGTACCATCATACCCATCAAGAGCTAGGATGCTTCTTGTTTCATAGATCATACAGATTATGTGTGATTATAACATGCTTTTTTAGTTGGGAAATTTCCTAACACAAATTTTTTCACAGTACCAAATTTCAGTCATCTCTCCTTTCTCTAGCCTTAGAAATATGACCAACAGCAAAACTTCAAGAAAGTGTTTACACTCCTGCTTTAGCAAAAGTTGACTCTACTTGCATTCATATAAATTTTAAATCTATATTAACTTTTCTTATTCTTATACATGCTTTGATCATATTTGTCTCACTTTTCAGTTAAATGACTGTTGGCTTCTGCTCACCAAAAATAAAAAAAATGTTAATTTGTAATGCCTATTAGAATCTGGGTAAAAATCAACTGTGTATTTCTGTCTGCTGTTGTACAGCTTCCACGGAGAGCGTTGGGGTGCTCTTTAATATTTCATGCCTGGTCTTTGCATTTTTATAAAATCAATATTCCACTGTGTGCTTTTTAAAAAATGCTAATGAGTGTGTTATTCTCTCCTTTAATATAGCCTCAAAATAAGTAAACAATAATATCTGAAAAGTAAAAGTAGAAAATAGAAACATCTCTGAAGAAGACAGGTGGCAATCAAAGTCATCTATATCACTGTTTCATGATGGCTTTGAGAGGCATAACGTGTATGAATGAGGAACATATTTTTGCTACTGATCAAATTCAAATATTCTAGATGCTTGGAATTACAAACATTTGCTTCTCTGCCTGCCAGGGGGCAAATACAGGCAGCAGCTAGAGAATAATTAGTAGAAATATGACAACAGGGAGTATCATCAAATATTATTAGTTAAAATGGCAGAAAAGCAGAATGTGAAAACTCAATGTATGGTCAGCTAGGCATAAAATGGAGCAGATTTCAACAAAGGTTGGGCTGTGATTCAAGGAAGCTTAATCTAGAAATATTTTAAGAAAATCTTCCAATATATATCTTCTCCTCTGCACCCTCATCGGTCAAAATAAATTGCCCTTTTCCTATGATGGTGACTAAGAATAGGGCTACAGTGTGATCTTTAAATCCACTCAGTAACAAATGGTTTAAAATAATGCATTCTCGGTTTCTTCCTTTTGAGACCAGTCACCTTGAAAATGCAAAGGCAGAGCTGGTAGTTACATGTTGCTTTCCACACCATTGACACACCAGCATATCAGAGGTGAATGAAAGCCAGCTGGTAAGCTCCTCCTCTGCTTTCTAGCCCCACACAAGTGAAAGCTAATGAAAATACCAAGTTCAATACAATTTTCTCCTGCCAACTTTCCGTGAAATAGGTACTGCTCTAGCCATGGTGTCAGATTTACACTGAGGATAATTTCCAGTTTCTTATTCTCTCAACCGCCAACTGATGAAACCAATATTTTAAATCCCCACTATTTTAAATCATCCCCCTCAGCCTTTGGAAGCCAGTTTTCCTACACTCGGAATGGAGGCTGCCAATCCTTCCTGGTAGGACATTTTTGTCTGTGAGCTACTTCAGTTCTTTCTTTACAGTATTGACATTTTCTCATCAGCATCTCTGTACTTCTACAGTGTAAGGAGGGGTTTTTACATAAGCCTTTGGTCATGAGGAAAAAGAAGAAAGTTGAGTTCAAACAGGAGAAAGACCACCCTCCCTGAGCAGAAATGACTCATTCTATGATTGTTACCATCCGAGAGTCTAAAGCACTGGTGGTGGGGGCACTTGCCTCGTGTTTACCCTTTAATTATGTTGCGCTCATTATAATGTAGTCCAGAATAGTACTAATGAGAAGAATTTCTAAGTAATTCATGGATAAATTGATAAGTCTTGCATTTTAGCTTAATTAATGACTAATTTCCTACACCTAAAGGTGAAAGTTAGAGCAGGGTCTTTTCCTCTAACCTAGTGGGTCCTTTCTTAGGAAAGAGATTAATAAAAAAGCAAACATTTGCACTTCCTACCGCTCCTTGTTCCTAGATGAGGGAGAAGACACTCGGTTTTCCAGGCCCACCCTCCAGAGTGATGAGGCCTCACCGGAACTGGAACCCGCAGGAGCCTGCGTCCTGCAGGCCACCGCAAGGGACGTCCTCAGTGAAATTTTCAGGAGAAATAGAGATGATTCTAAAATGGGCAGAGGTCCAACCACTTGGCTATTAAACTTTTTCACAAACCGGTCCTATAACTAAGGATTTAACTCTATTCTGCTAACATCATTCATCACTCCAAATGTATTTGAACTGGGTCCTGGATCTGAAGTGGGTTTGCTAGACAATATCTAATGAATATCAAATAACTACTATTTTGATGATAGATGATGAGATCTAAAAATAAAGTGAATGCTTAACTTTAAATATCATTATAATTAAAGACACATCATCAGTTAATCCCCTTCAAAACCCACTCCTTCAATTATACCTAAGCCATCATTCTGGACACCTTCTGAAGCAGTTCTGGAAATTCTCTTTCATGAGTGTCTTCAGTTGTGGCATCTCAGCTTCCTTGAGGTCTTGAAATAATTTAAAATATTTACAGCAATTTCTGTCAAATAAAAATAGTGTGTCCTCAGCTACCAAATCTGGAACTACACAAGTGTTGGCTGTTCCCCAAAGTCAAAATGACCATGTGGTAAATATTTTGAAACAATTCAAGACATCAAGGAAGCCATCACAACATAATTAAAGACACTTAAAAATGAAAAAAAGACTTCCAGAACTGCTTCAGAAAATAGCAAAAAAGCAAAAATAATGGGATAATTGTGTTTGAAGTGAGGGGGCTTAATTTGACAGGATTAATGGCATTGTGTATATTACTGTAATATTTTCCTTTTTTTTTTTTTTTCTTAACAGACAGGGCCTTTCTGTGAAGTTCCGGCTGGCCTTGAGTTCAATGTACAGACCATGCAATCCTGGAACTCATGACAATTCTCCTGCTCCTGCCTTCTGAGTGCTGAGATTATAGGTATGCTCCACCACACCTGACTGTAATACTTTTTCAATTAAATATTCTTTATATTTTTAGATTATACCTCATACCACAATTTTATTCATTCCTATCAAGGAAAGAATTATATACCATGCATCCTTAGGAGAACAGGTAATAACTGTTTATAATTCAATAATAAATTTATTCCCAGCAATTAGACTGATACTTATCCTCATAAGTACTCATATAATTTCAACCATGTCACTGGACCACTGAGTAGAATTATTTTTTTTAAAAAGCTAGTGAAATTTTTCACTACTCTAAGCAGATTTTTCTATTTTAGAATTCAAGTCATGATTTTGGTCTCTTAATATCATCATTTAACAACTGAATTAAATACTGCCCGAGAACTTCTTGTTCTGTTTTGTCAAGCTCTAAATGTAGAAATATTCCCATTCAGCCAAGTTTAGCTTTCACCCCAAAGTGTGATTCGCATAGGGGTGATTCATACAGAAGCACTCAGCCTGGTGCAGATCTCTTATTAGTTAACGGATTAAGCCACATAGTGCCTGGTTCTTTTCGCATCCATCACCTACACCTGGGCTTTGACTTTGCTGAGGACAAAAATCGTATCTTCTGCATTTTTTCCTGTGTGGCTGTTTCACCCAATAGAGCTGTTAACTGAATAACTATTGTCAACAAATGCTTAAGTGAATGCATCTATCAATCAGTGAAGGCAGAGGCACTAAAGACTTATCTACTTGACAGAAATCCCCACATGACAAGGGCATGCAATTACAAAGGCAAATTAGTAGCTAACAACTTGAACGGCGATATACTACCGAGGAGCCATTTTGAATGAAAGGCCTTCTGTCTGCAACAGCCATATAAAAGTTAAATCCATGTCATCATTAAGTATTTAATTATCCATTCCTAGCTACTCATTTGGGGAGTTGCTAATCTTACTGATTGTATTACAATTAGAAAAGAGTTCAGAGATCATAGAGGAATGTGGGGAGAAATTGGGGTTTAAAAAGTAACTAACATTTGTGCAAACCACACAAACCTCTGAGCCCTATTAAAATCACCGATAAGCAATCTTGGGAAAACATTCTCCAGTAATGGCTAACTGGGCTCTCGCAGTAAAGCAAATTGTTTTTTCTTGGCAAACATCCCACAAACAATAGGCAGCAAGAAATTGTTCTACACATACAAGTTCTTGTGGATATCTGTAATTTGAATGCCAAATTTGGTTCTAACTCAGAAGCCACTTTAACTGCAAAGAAAATTACCAGAGACTTAGCCAGGGCAGCTAGCTGATCCTTAGCAGGAGCTCTGTGCCCTTCAGAATGATTCTCATGTGTTACCATTACCAGTATAAAGTTACTCTGTCCTTCTGGCTAAAGATTCTGAAGACATTTTTTTTTTCCTTTTCGTTGGCAGGAATTTTTGTTTGGTCATAGACATCCGGTTAGGGTCCAGCAGCACACAGAAGATAAAGTGCTTGTCCTTTAGTAATGCAAATGTGAAATAATTTAAACTAAAAAGACATTAGTATCAAAAGGAAAAGCAGAAGACATGTGCATGAGAGCATGGCATTGGCCCATCAGAGGCCTCACAGCAGCCCAGCCAGCTGGGCTGCACAACAGCTGAAGACCAAGAATCGAAAGCAATATTTGGAACAACACAGAAAAATATAGTTGAATTGCTGGAATTAAATTAGATAGTCTTCAGGAAAATATGTTCTGTATGATAAACTTTTGAGAAAGAAGAGTATGACCATGCATAACGTAGGTCCTATAAGCATTCTTGAACAGCTATACATAAGTGCCTGCGTTTCACACACACACACACACACAAACACACATGCATATACACATACACATGAACACACATGCATTTTTGCACAAAGCATATTGGGTAAATTTCTAGAACCTGTTTTCCAGCTGATATGACTTTGTTGTTTACTGACAGGTGAAAAGTGGTTTACGCAAGATACAAGTAATTACTGTTCAGAATTTGTTGGTTTTCTCGCTAATATTGTCCACTCACAGTTGGCTCCTTTGTTTATCCATGGAAACGAGTAAAGGAACAGCAAGTAAAGGTAGGGGAAGGTTAGAAAGTAAAGGCAGAATGGCCTTCTGCGTGTACGCAGCTGCTCGAGTACAAGGGTTTTACAGGAGATCACCCTGACTGCGAGTGTGTGCAGAATTTGACAGTCCGCGTTAAGCTGCTGTTTTCTTCTGACATCCGTCAAACTGCTCTACTCCATCACTTACATATTCTTCTGCTTCTTCTCTATCAGAGGTTAGGCCCAAGTAAGAGGTTTCAAAAATATCTATTAACTTATTCTACTAAATGGACCTTTATTTGGTGATACAGCAAGAAAAATACGATCTAGAATTGTATCTTTTTCTCACTAATTCTTTCCAAGGAAAAGAAAAAATTAAAGAAAAAGACTATTAGAATTAAGTCTGCGAAGATGGCTTTTTATGACTTCATCTTCATGTTATTTTAAAGCTTTCATGATGTTTTCTTGCAAAACTTTAGAGTATGTGAGTAAAAAATGGAAGCTAGAAAAACAAAATGTTCAAAGAAGAAAAATGAGATTACCCTTGTCCTAAGCTTTGTGAATCTAAGACACAACAAAACTGCCAGATATAAAGAGGTAAAAATGTTGTTGGCAGTTTCTATAGATCAGATTATACTATTTCTAGTTGTATTGGAGTTCCAGATTCTATGGCTCAAATGTTCAGAAAAATACATATATTATTCTCATTATGAAATAAAATCTCAGAAAAAAATATTCATTCATAGTTCATTTTGAAACTCTAAACTCTGGATTTATAACTATTTTTTTTTTTGAGATAGGGTCTCGACTTTGTAGTTCAGGCTGGCCCTGAGCTCACTATGTAGCCCAGGCAATCCTCTTGTCTCTGCCCCCTGAGTACTGGGATTACAGGTGTGATCCACCACACTGGGCACTGTAGTATGTGGTATTGATTGCTGGTTGGCGTGAATCACCACACCCAGCATTGTATGTGGTTACTGGGTCTCAAACTCAGGACCTTGCACTTGTGAGGCAGGTGGCAGAACCACTGAGCTAAATCTCTGGCCCATTTATAACTATTCTTAATAAATTTTATTGTGAATTCAGTTATCTTACATTAAAAATTTGGGATGGAAATTGCTCATAATGAATGCTGTAACCCTACAGAATTTCTAAATATTCACTGTTCTACAAAGTAATATTTGCTGAAACAGGTCCCTGTTTCAACACAGCATATGAGCAGTTTGTAAATAAAAATGAGTAAGATTTGGTATTGGAAGAACCTATAAATCTTTTAAGTTAGTCAAGGGAGTTGGGAAAAACAGAGTGACATTCCATGAGCTCTATGTAGCAATAAGAAATACTTAAACATGGAAAAAAAATCCAAAGAATGAAATCAGAGTTTAGAAGTAAGAAAAATAGTGCTAAGACATCTTATACAGTGATTACACTTTCTCTCCCCATGGCTCCTACTTCCATTTATAGTGGAAGAAATGCAAAACTAAGATGATATGGATAGAAATTCATTGCAGTTACACTCTACTGAAAATATTACTGGGTTCCTGAGCAGGATGTAAGCAAAATGTGCCTGAGGACTTTGTGACTTGGCAAATCAGATGACTCCAGTACCACTTGGCCTGCTTTATCTTGTTCATCACTGGAATACTCTGGAATCTGAGGTGAAGAAATAGCACTTTATAATAAATTCACCATTGTTATAGGCCCCTCAACAAGACCTCTGCCTAAGCCCCAGAGAGAAAACAGATGAGGAAGACTGAGTTCTGAGCTCCATGGAAAAGCTTTCTAATTAAAGCTGCTGTTACTCCAGGAAAAACTATAGAAATCCATCCTCTGACACCAACCACAAGCATGTAAGTATGTGCTCTCAATATGAGGTGATCTTCATACAACCAGAACTTCCCAGTAGCAGAGAGAAGCCCAATACACTACTCCAGTCTAGAAAAGGATATAATGCTCAGGTATTATTATGGGATCTGACTAACACGTGTGCACGCACGCACGCACACACACACACACACAGGACACTCACACATAGGACACACACTTCCAGTGCTTTAGGAAAACCTGCTGGTGTAGCTCTGCCTCCTACCTCAGTGCTATGCACTCAGTAGTATCACTGTAGATTTTTGGGACAGAGGTTGGCCTACTGCTTAAGAGTACTGTTGATTCTGGGGCCGGAGATTCAGCTCAGTGGTTCTGGAGCCTGCCTCGCAAGCACAAGGTCCTGAGTTCAATCCTGGTAACCACATACAATGCTGGGCATGATGACTCACGCCCTGCAGCAACTAATACCACATACCACAGTGCCAGACACTGTGGCTCACGCCTGTAATCCCAGCACTCGGGAGGCAGAGGCAAGAGGATTGCTGAGTTTGAGGCTTGCCTGGGTTACATAGTGAGCTCAGGGCCAGCCTGAACTACAAAGTGAGACCCTGTCTCAAAAAAAAAAAAGAGTACTATTGATTCTGGACCCTGATCAAGTGGCTAATATCCATTTACCATCTTTGCAACTCATCAAATTATATATATAAAGTCTTTGCATTTTAGTTTCTTCATCTATAGGAGGGTAAAAAAAAATCACATCTCTCTGATGTTACTGTTATAAAGTTATTTAGTTAATATTCACAAGTCTCTTAGAGTATCACAAATATGGCAAGTGCTTACTATATCTCAGTAATTGTGTCCACAGTGTGAGCTCCAGAGCATTTACACATCACTGCTATATCTTTGCCTTTCTCCTTTGTTTGCCTATGGCCTTAACTAGTCAAAACTGCCAGATATTTGGGCCTCAGTTGCCTCTATTGATACAGCAGAGACTTGAGCAGTCAAATATGCTCTGGGTAACAAAGCTGTACTTCACTAGAAATCTACTCTAGTCTCACTATGGTGTTTCACAAGGCATTTTTGCTGTTGTTTACTTGCTCCAACTATGAAGTGATTTGAGATTTTTTAAAAGGCCCCTAGAGCACAAACAGATACATTGGTATGTGCACTTTCAAAGCATTCTTAATAATAGTTTTGAAAACAATTTCTAAGCAACAGATTTTGAAACATAAAAGACTGTTTCTAGCTTTGTTGTATAATATCATATAATTCTACAATTTCTAAGTGGCTTAGTCTCCAGTTCCCAATTTTCCATGTGTATAAATCTTTAAACTATCAAGCCCCAATGAAAATAAAACTCTATAAATGAAGATGTAGAATCAGCTTCATGTTTAAAACATCTATACCAACTTTGCCATAGGAAAAAGGTTACATATTAAGAATGAGAAAATTTCTGGGCCGGAGATTTAGCTCAGTGGTTCGGACGCCTGCCTCACAAGCGCAAGGTCCTGAGTTGGATCCCAATAACCATATACAATGTTGAGTGTGGTGATTCATGCCCAACAACAATCAGTACCACAATACTACAGTGCCCAGCGTGGTGGCTCACGCCTGTAATCCTAACACTTGGGGGGGCAGAAACAGGAGGATTGCTGAGTTTGAGGCTTGCCTGGGCTACATAGTGAGCTCAGGGCCAGCCTGACCTACAAAGCGAGACCCTGTCTCAAAAAAAAAAAAAAAAGAATGAAAGTATTTGTGCTGATGGCCAGGTTTCGGGGATATGTTTCAGTTATACAGTTTGCTTAGAGTTCACAACAATAGAAACAGAACTCAAAGGTTGGATATAAGTTAACTAATCATCTAATGGGTACAATTTTAACCTTGAACTTTTAAAAGTAGCTTTAAACTCTTTCAAGGTGTCTTAGTTACTTTCTTTCCTGGGAAAAAATACTGAACCCCCACAACTTAAAGGAAGAGAGTTTATTTTAGCTTAGGTTTCAGTCCTGCTTCATCAGAATTAAACACAGAGTGGCAGGCTGGAAGGGGCCTGCTACAGGACAAACTACTTATGCCAAGATGAGCAGGAAGTAGAGAGAGGTGACAGAGCTAGAAAGAGAGTGATGCACTCTTCCGGTCATACCACCTGTGACCATCTCCAACCAGGTCCCACTTCCTAACAGATCATGGTACTCCCATGATTTAATCACCTTCCAATGCCCTGAGTCTCAGCCCATGAGGCTCTTGAGATCATCTAGATCTAAACCATAACACAAAGGATGTGACGCAGCTAGTTAACAGTTTGTGTGATAGGCCTACAAAACACAGGCCTAGTCTTTTGAGCTTGCTTTGGAGAAAAAAAGAAGACTGGAGAGAGACAATCAACCAGCCACATGCTTTTCTGGTAAACAGTTCAAAGCTGCAGATCAACCATTGACAAGAAGAAGGCTTTGAAATTTGGTTCAGTGAGATTTTTTTGAAGTGTTGGATTTAATTCACTGTTTGCAAGAATGTCATCAGTGATATGCACCAGAGAGCAGGGAGTTTAAAGCTTCCAAACAGTGAAAGACACTAAAAATATAGGTACAGATACAACAAAAGCTTGTCATCTTGTGTGAGTCTTGTATTGAATCAATGAAGAAAAATGGCACTTCTATTTTAAAAGCTTTATCAAAACAAAAAAAAAACAGTCCTCCTCTGAGATTCCAAATAAAGACATCAAGTTGAAACTTAGTTCCTCTTTTATCCAATTCTATAAAACAGAAGCGATCAGGAGATGGAAAACGTTAGTGAGAAGGATGAAGAGAAAACAACTTAGTCTTTTTCCTTGAACCTACTAACCAATTATGCCCTGGTACAATTATAAATATTTATATGTAGATTATGACAGGCTCACTAAAAAATTAATTTATACTGGATTGCTAGTGGGACTCACAGAAAAAGCCAATAGCAGAAAGTAGTTTTTTTTATTTTGCAAAGATTGAGTGTTCTGAAATTGTTTATACAATTTGCCATAATTGAAAATTGATTTGCTTGAATTATTTTAAGAAAACTAAAGGAAAAAATGAGCAGTGCCTTATATTAAAATGAATAAGAGGGCTGGAGACTTAGCTCAGTGGTTCTGGCGCCTGCCTGTCAAGTACAAGGTCCCTGGTTCGATCCCTGGTAACCACATACCACAATACCAGGTGTGATGACTCACACCCACCAGCAATCAGTACATACCACAATGCACATACAACAATGCTGGGCGTGGTGGCTCAAGCCTGTAATCCCAGCACTCAGGAGGCAGAGGCAGAGGACTGCTGAGTTCCAGGCTTGCCTGGGCTCCATAGTGAGCTCAGGGCCAGCCTGAACTACAACCAAGACGCTGTCTCAAAAATAAATAAATACAATAAAATAAAGAAGAATCCCCAGTATCCCAGGATAAAATATGTGATTTAATACACAACAAACTACATTCTATAATGAAAATCCAAATTTTACCCCTCCTGTCCTTGACTCCCACATCAGTCTTGCCTTCCTCCTGACTTGCTGGACATATTGCACCACTCTCTTCCTATGATTACACATCTTGACCACGTGTCTCTTTTTCTCTCGAAGGACAGTCAATATCCTAGGTCTCTTTTCTGTGATCAAGCATAAGCAAACAAACATGAAGCTTTCCTCCTGTGGGAAACAGACTTAGCAGCCAACCCTGTTTCATAGCACCTCCCACCAGTACTGATGTCTTTCTTGATTGCTGAATTCTGTGTACCTTAAAGGAAACTATTCTTGTGTGGCCAAACCTTTCTCCATGTATTTCCACTTATTCTCTCATTCTCTCTCTCATTCTCTCTCTCTCTCTCTCCTGGTGGACGAAAAGAGGCCATGTCCCTTTAAGAAACCATAGCAACACACAAATGCAGGTGATGCAGATGACACAGACCAATCCTAAATTGTTAAATGCTGCTCCCGCCTTTTGCCTAATCACACCCTGCCCTGAGCACTTTTCCCACCCTCTCATCCAATCACCTCCCAAAGCACCCTATGTGAATGCTTGTAACGTCCAAAAATAAAGAGAAGCTTCCCAACCCACGCGGAGTCTGGGTGCTGTAATTCCACGTCCCCACTCATTCTCCCAAGGCCGTGGGATTACAGAGACAGCACAGTAACTGGACCAGGCTGGATTACATCCTTGAAAATAATCTATACATTGAAAGATATATATCAACTATTCAAATACATTGAAATCCATTGAATTTCAAATACATTGAAATCTTGTGAGCATGATTAAGGTTTGTACTTTTAAGATAGATTGGAACATGTCGTGGTGAGAAAAGACAGTACAATGTACCATTATACCTTTTAGACTTTGAAGATGGAAATGAATAGAAATTCAGTGCAGTTTATTTCTCAAAAATACTTCATTGACACGTAATAGTGCATCACATCTATTGTGCTCTTGACTCTCTCAAAGTGGTCATTAAATGATCTCTCCTTCCTTCTTTCCTTCCTTCTTGCTTCCTTCCTCACCTCTCCCTTCCTATCACGTGTGGAATAGTTTTTAGAGTCTTCAGACTGTTTTCCTCACATTGTCACCAGCTCATTACCACAGAATTACACTTCACATACAAGAGCTGGCGAGAGACTGACTTCACTTCGCTGTGCCAGCTCAGGAATTGTTAAAGGATGCATTCTTTCTGTCTGGAAAGCCGAGCACCCTCTGACTGGTGAGCACGCAGGACCACCGCCTGCTTCTGTCTTCAGGGCTGTCTACAGGTCTCTCACAAGTGACGTCAGTGTGCTGTGGCAGTGCTGTTTCTCTCCTTGGAACCAAGAGGTCATGTACTTTGTTGGACAAGCAAAAATTTCACAGCTTCACTGTAATCATTTTTACAAATGTTGCTGTTGTTATATGGACTAACAACTACAAATGCACACTTCACAATGACCATAGGAACTGAACCTTATGTGTACACATACACTTGAGTGTAAGAATAGTCAACACATTGTCTTCCACTCAGGAAAGTTAAATACAACTTTCATCATATTAATTACATTAAAGCATATTTTCTAAAAGTATAATACCTGAACCAGAATTTTACATGACACAATATGGAATACTTATGATCTGTATCTCTATCAAATTATGTATATATTTGTATATATACTAAGTAGATAATTTTTAACTATCAGGGCTTTCCTGTTTAATTAATTTGTGTTAGGAAAAAGAAAAGTATAAAAAATGCTGAATAAATAATAGGTTAGAGATGTGCAAATAGTATTAAAATCGTGAAGGTAGTGACCATTCTGAATTTATAAAATCAATGAATTAAAGTCTTTAGTCAGGCATGGTTACAGGGATACACCTATAATACTAGCACTTGGAAGGCTGAGGCAGGAGGATCACTGTGAGTTCCAGACTAGCACAGGTTACATAATGAGTTCAAACCCAGTCTGAATTACACAGTGAGACCTTGTCTCAGATAACAAACAAACAAACAAGTCTTTCTACACTTAATATTAAGCAGCACATACTTAGAGTTTGAAGGTAGAACTAGTGTAGCTACATAGTTTATAGGGATCTTGTATGTTTTACTCTACCCAATAATCCATTTTAGAGGTGTCATCAGTGAGCTTTTTGGCAAAAGTGGTTGATTAAAAAATAAGTTTCTTCCCTAGAATAACCTTGGAAGATCAAGATTTTTTTATTTTAGAGAAAATATCTTGACTTATTCTTAAGTAAAATATTTTGGTCATATTACTTTCTTTGTTTTATGTTCTGTTGTTTTATCAGACATATCAAAAAGAAGTTCCAAGGTTTCCAATGGAAAGTTTCTTACAATGAGAAAGAGGACATAAATCATGGTGTAGCAATTGTCCCTTTCGAAAGGATTGTGGGAACTTTGGCATAAGTGTCAGAGGAGGAAGGCCTAAGGAGGAGAATATGAAGGATTTCAAAGATTAGGTATCCCAGTAGACCAAGTCATCCTCACTCCATACCTAATATCTGCAACCCTGATCACATGTGGTCATATCTAGAAAGTAAGAAGCTAAACCTATGTAATTAAGCACTCTTTTTCTAAATTACCCTCCTTTCCTAACAACTAACAGAATATTTACCCCTTTTCACTTTGTCCCGGTACCCTTTAGCCAGCCTTTCTCCTGGGCTCCATTTATGGTCAATGCATCAGTTCAATTGAAATCTGCTCTCTGAGGAGAGAATCAAAGCTTCCATGTCTAATCCTCCTCCCAGAAAAGGAAATGATCGTGCAGGCTCTTGACTTCCTTGATGAAAGTGCATGGGCAATTTCAAACACAGTATCAAGAATGTGTGATAGCTAAGTGAACTAAAAGTGCCTTGAAATCCTAGGCCAAACTACAGATCGGCCTTGCTGGAGCAGGAAGAGCCATGTCCGCCTTCGTCTGTGGACGGCCGAGGGGCAGAACATGTTTTGCTACATAAAGGTCAGAATTCCCAAGGTTGCCATGCAGGGTGATGACGGGAATACTGCTGATGCGAAAGTGCTGCTGTTTACTGCAGTCACGGGCTATTTGTAGACTGGAGGAAGCCAGCACTGAAATACAGCCAGGGAAGTTTCTTTTTTGCTGAGGTCTCTGAAATACCCAAAAAAAGGGTGAAGTCCAAATGAAAATCACCTCGCGTTTTTACCTTTGCTCTCTCACAGAGTTCTTATTCATATCTCCTTTGCTATACCTTAATAAAGAGACCAGTTACTTTTGGAATAGGCTTTTGTCACATTGCCAATACCCTGAAATCTTAGAAGCCTGCTGCAAATGCGAGCAGAGACTCTGAATACCCTGGCAGGGGGCCAAGCGTGGAAGATCTCCCAGATAAGAGTAGTCAGCCATTCCGCTTCACGTTCTCATTTTGTGTTTGAATTTTAAAAGGCTGGACTAGATAACCTTCCAACTTGAAGATTCCATGACTCCATTTTTCAAATATCCTCATCATTCAGCTATTCTATAAACAAATGTTCTACAAGAACAATTCTAAAATAGTTGTGGTTTTCTTTCTCTCTCTCTCTCTCTCTCTCTCTCTCTCTCTCTCTCTCTCTCTCTCTCTCTCTCTCTCTCTCTCCCCTCCCATCTTTCTCTGTCTCTCTGTGTCTATCTGTGTCTCTTTCTTGCCCCCATACTTACATTTTTTTCCATTCACCCACCCCCAAACATGCTGCAATAACAAATTCCTTTGCTAAAGCTGCAGAGTTGTTAGTTACTGCAATACATGTTTTTTAAATTCTCTACTCACTGATGAAAACCTATGATATGAAATGCTGAAGAAACCTCAGGGGCATTCCAGGCATTTACGGACAAAAAGTCAAGACTTGTGGTATTCGCCTTCAGAATGCATGTGTACTAAATCAAAGAGACATAAGAATTTATACTGAAAACTTCCAAAACAAAATGAATGCATTCTGTCATTGGCAACCCCTAACTACAGAAACTCTGAGTTCATGTGAATGGACTCAGTCCTTTCCATTCCTCTGAGCCCTTCTGTATGAGGCTAGACCTTTGCAACTATATGTTTAGAGTGGTCTCCAGGGAGACTTATTCCAGTCCTACTCCACGGGGGCTTTTATTTGGGACAAAGTGAAGTCTCCAAGAGTCCTACTCTGATCTTTTCATGCCTGTACATAAAACCAACCTTGATTGTCTTCTATTTGCCAAGTCAATGCTTGACATTAATATCTAAATATTTTACATTTTGCCTTAACTTTTTTGTTCTTATTTTCCATAATGTTCCTACATTTCCATAATGTAGCTTTCCTCAATATCATCACTTCAGACATTTGGAGTAGATATCTCTTTGTTGAGAGGGATTCTCCTGAACACTGAAGGATTTTTAGCAGCACTCCTGGGCTCTCCCCATTAGACACCAGTGGCACCCAAAGTTGAACCAACCAAACCTGTCTCCGGACATTACAAAATTTATCAAGAAGGGGAAAAGTCATATCTAGTTGCAAACCACTACTATAGTCAAATAAAACTCCATTACTGGTATTTGTTCTAGAGTTAGGGTGAATATTTGAATTTTTAAAATTTATGACAGCAAAAGGCACATTGCCACTTATCCCTCTCAAACTACTCTGCCTTCCTAGGAACACACTCATCCTATCACTCTTGCCACTTGCTGAAGCAATTCTTAGAGTCTAGTCTCATGTTTTTAGTTGTGCTGTCATGGCTACGCCAGCATCCCAAGTTAATTCAAAACACTTGTTTTTTATGATCATTTTTAGCTTTAGAGGAAGTCAGACACACTATGGTGCCAGGTCTGGCGAACACAGTTGATGAGGACACGCTGGGATGTTCGTACGAGCCTGCACTCCCATTGGGTGGCCTTCCACAGCAGCAGTCGCCGTAAGTGTGATTACATCTCACAAAGACAGCACTGCACAGGCCTCTTCCGGAACTGCACCAGGAGGCAACAGTGGGGTGAGTGTGTGTAGAGCGAGGGGAGTATTTCAAAGGGTATTAAACACAATGGGTCTTTTACTGCAATCCGTTTTTCATTTAAATATTAAGTATACGTTTTGACCAACCTTTGCATTGACACTAAACTACATCATTCTTTTACATCTATTTACAGCTTTTCATTAATAATAATTACTTCTGAATTACTTCCATGACATCTCTTCCTTACTCTCATTAACATTTCATGACCTAAGTGGAGCTTCCTCAGTGAAATCACTTTTTCCTAACTCTCAGTTCTGAGCTTGGGGCTATCAAACTGAGCTACATCGCAAGACATTTTATTACTTTTCTTTTTTGACACCAGATCTTATTAAGTTGCTGAGTAGGATAAAACTTGAGATTTCTCTGCCTCAGCCTCCCAGGGTACTGGAACTACAGATGCACATCATAACACCTGCCCTGTGAAAAGTGTCTCCAATTACTATGCCCTAATGGGAACACTCCTTTAAGTCCATACTTTGAATTCAGTGTGGTGGTGCATACTTATTATCTTAGCACTCAGGAGACTGAGACTGGAGGACTGGAAATTCCTAACCAGACTAACCTATACCCATAGATCATGTCTCAAACACACACACACAAAAAACCTTCTTTTTATCTATCTCTTTTATTAATCATAATATCTATCCTGATCTGTTACATTGTTACTGAAATCTTGTAATTAATTCATTTAACTTATAAATATAATGCTCTTACAATGGCCAGGAATTGTCATGTGTATGGATACTAAATTACTAGATAAAGTTAGCTTTGTACAGTGATCAAAGTCACAATGTTGGGAAAAGGCAGTTGGTAAGCAGTTTTTGTTTAAAAGGAGGCAGTAATGAATAATAAATGTGTAACTTTTAAAAATATATCATTTGATTAAACAAAGAAGCAGTGTAGTGGACGTGAATAAGTAGAAATGCTAGGTAGTAGTTAGGGAGCCTCAGTGAAGAGTAATATTTAACATGAAGATTAAAATATAAGAGCCATCCTCATGGAGGTACCAGCCTGTGAAAGGTCCTGGGGCAGCAACAAGTTTGGCTTACTGAGAAATTTGACAGGAATAATGAGACCATATTATAACAAGCTACAGAGAAAACTGTAGAAAAATAATTAGGCAAAGTAAGCTATAATCAAACTATTCACTACCTCTTCAAAGTAAGGTTTCTCACTTTATTTTAAAATATTTGAAGAATTAATAAAAGATTTTATGGAAGAAAGTGATATGTGAATTATACCATTAATATATTACTTTGTGTCTAAAATGTGTGAAAGAGGAGTGTTTAATCTCTTCAGTGTAAGAAAGGATATCATAATTCTTCCTATAGCTAAAAACTCCCAAAAGATTCAAAGTCCCATTCTAGAACATTCCACATGTTCCCTTACAAAAGCATTAGGGACAGATGTGTTACTGACACCTTCAACCTTGGGGTGAGGTTGCCTCTGGTTGGTGCCTCAGTGTGTCACACAGATATTCAGACTTCGTGCTTGGCCTAAAAAAGGGTAAGAAGGAATACTATGACGCGGACTGAAATAGGCATCCCCATGATGTTGAGATGCTCCTAAAGGACCAGCAACTGGTTACCTCCCATGACAGACTTCTCCAGACTTGGGAAACTGACAGCTAGAAAGCTGCCTGCCCTGGAGCTGAGCCAGGTGTCTGTGGATGGCAGATAAAAGCATCGGTAGATGGTGTGGCTCAGGCCAACATCATGATAGAAAAGGTCCATCCAACTCAAGCCCTCCCATCTGTCAGATTATCCACCTCTGCAAGTCTTGTTTGCTTATACTTGCTTCTCTACTACATGGCTATGACCTCTCCTGGGTCCCTTTCTTTTCCAAATTAATTGTGGTGGTACAATTTAAATATACATAGCAATCCCATTCACCTAAGGGAATTTAAACCTGTAAGTGGTATATCTTGATTTTTCTCCAAATCTCCTTCTCTTCCTTTCACCCTCCTCCCCTCTTTATTTACAAAAGCTTTGTTTCCATTTTTTCCTTGTTTTCTCATTTCCCCCCTTTTCCCTCCCTCTGCTTTTTACAGTTTTTTTTAATAGTTTCTCCCTATTTTACAATGTCTGTTATACATTTTGGCCCTCATTTACCCTTTCAGTTTCTGATACCAGAGAGATAATGTGATATTTACACTTATGTGTCCAGTTTATACTTAGGAGTATAAAGTCACATCCATTTAGCTTTAAATAATCTCAAATTTATCTTTGTTTCTGTCTACTACTCCACTTTAGCGTGGACAAAAATGCCTTTTTTATCCATTCATTAGGGCACTTGGGATGTTTCAATATTTAGCTGTTACAAACTGTGTCACTATTAACATACTGTAGTATGATGCTTTTAATTCTTCCAGTAAGATACTCAGCAGGGGAATAGCTGGGTCAAATGTTGTCCCCTTCTTAGCCCTGTTGCCCAATCATTCCAACTGGCTCCCCTGCAGGTATGATTCACTGGGATAAACTTCCCCTGATTCTCCTGCCCTATCTTCAAGAAAAAAGTTGTTTTTCCTTTCTGTGTATTTTCCAGTAACCTGTGGTCATCCTGGAAATGTCTGGATTCTATTCATCTTGGTACCTTCAGTGCAAAGTGGAGAGTCTGTTGAGCTGCACAAAACTAGTGGACACTATTTAATTTTGAATGGAGCAATTCTGGGACCTGGAGAACAAATGTCACATCAGCAGCCTATTACGAATGATAAGAGTCACATGTGGAAGCATCTGCCCCACAAATATTACCAAGTAGCACTTTGCCCATGGATGGAAAGACACAGGCTCTGCCTAGGACTTCATAATCTGGATGGAGATGCAAATGGCTGAATGATTCTTTTAAAATGGTATGAATTATATGAAGAGAATGATAGGGTATCATTCGCACCCTATACGTGTCAGAGAATTTTATATGGATTTTTTAGAACAATTTCTGTGCCATAATGAGATTGGAGGTAGTACTTTGTCCAAGTGAAATGTATGTGTGTGGGTTTTCTGGAAATAAACTTCAATACTAGGTATGTACTCTACCACAGAGCTATCCTCTCAGTGCAGGAAAATTAAATCTTAAAAAAATAAATTCTCAAAGTCTCCAATATCTGACCAATAACAAGAGATGATGATGTTTTCTTTTTAGGTTTCTCCCAAGAATTAAGTAGTGAATATTTAAAGTGGATGCCACAGAAGAGAACCTCAATGGCAGAGGCAGGAGGATTGCTGACTTCAAGGCTTGCCTGGGCTATATAGTGAGCTCAGGGCCAGCCTGAACTACAATGCAAGACCCTCTCTCAAAAAACTAAGAAAAGCAAAAAGAAGAAAAGAACTTCAACAATAGGCAGATCCACTCTCCACTGAAGGAGGAGGGACTTCAGAATAGGCACAGTCATGACAGATCATAAGTGTCTCCTGGGAGGCAATAAACACATTCTCCAACTCTAACCTTTCCAAACCTCAGAATCCAACATTCAGTTGCAGGGGTATCGCAGATGTAATGGGTTATGTGGAGGTAAGTTTATACTGCAGTAGGTCAGGTGTCAATCAACATGATTGGCTTCCTTCTAAGAGGGAAATCTGGAAAAGATGCATGAAGAGAGAACATCATCTGATGATGGAGACAAAGATTGAAATCCTGCAGCAGCCAGCCAAGGAGCACTGAAGGTTATTGACAAGCCATCAGAAGCCAACGAAAGATTAAAGATTCTTCCTATAGTTTTCAAAGACAGCATGATCTGTGAATCTCTTTACATTGAACTTGTAGCTTCAGCTACTTAAAGGTAGTAAACTTCTGCTGATGTGAGCCACCCACTTTGTGATGCACTTTTATAGCAACATTAGGACATCACTGCCTCTTATGAGAGGTTTTGAGTTGCATATTTCAGGCAATAATGCAGAGTTTGAAGAGTGATGAGTTGAAAAGTAGAATTTGAAGAATATATGCATTAAAAGATGTTTTAAGAGAAATCTAGGAAAAGTGTTTATTTTCTGTTCCCCATGAGTCTGTGGCACTTTGAGGGGGTAGTACCCATTCATTCTCTGCAAAGCTAAACACAAAACATCCTGGTTACATGAATGTCAACTAAACCTTTGAATGCATAAGCTGTTTATGGGATGTTTAGAGGTAAAACATTTTATCACATTGAGTTTTCAGTCTTCTACAATAAAAATCATCTCATTTTTTAATTGAAGAGTCAAAGTATGTGGTAAATTAAGTCCAATTTGCATGCACCTGAATGCAATATAGGTCTTCGCCTTAACTAGGAACCACACTGTGTACAAACTCAGGAACCCTTCTGCTTGAATTTAACATTGTTTAAAACTTTTAGTAGTTTTCTTCTCCTGCTTTCAGACAAATGTTGAAGCATTTTCTAATTTAAGATCCATAACCAATAAGTCTATACTATAAGGGTTAATACATTTCTCCAGTAGAATAATGGCACTGCCTACAAGTTCTGTAGCAAGACTTTAATTCCTTAAGAAGAATCTCTGAGTTTAATTCATATGCTTTTGCTCTATTTAATTGTACTTACCATCCAGGAATATCCCACATTTATAAATATGGTGACAGTGTATAGGGAAAGCAAATATACTGTATCATATTTTATAAAATCTGCTATGCCCTGTGCATTAGGTATAAAGAATGTACTTTGTTTAAATTAAGGCTTTTAATTCAATTCCTTCAACTAATATTCTAAAATATACTTATTTACCTCTATGGAAATGTTACTTAAACTATAAAGATTTCCCTAATTCAAATTAATGTACTTTCTATCCTCTTAATTTGCAGAATTTCAAGTTGTGGTCATGAAATAATGGAAGAGGCACCTTAGGTTAATCAAATTAATATTGTTGCACATGAATGTCTACTAAACACACAAGGAAAAGAAAAGTGGGAAGTAGATAAAAGAGAGGGCTAGACACGAGTGGAGTTGTGGGCCTGGCCCGTCAAATTTCAGTGAGGCAGTTCTCGTGATTTTTCACATCCCTGCCATCTCCACAGCAGAGGAGAGTTCATTAGGACAAGTATTCTATCGAGCAGCCATTGTTCAGAAACTTTTGAGTTCTTCCTTCTGGGTACTATCTTCTTCAGAGGTAAGAACCAGCATATGTATGAGCTGGACTCAAACCTCACCAACCAGTGAGGAGATGAAAAATAAAGAGACACAGAAACAAGTTAAAATCTGGGGGAGGCTCAGGGTGAGGGCGTTATGTTTCCCTTGGTCATAGAGCCCCAAATGACTGCTGCACCTTTTTTTTTCTCTCTCAGACATGTGCATGAGGAATTGGAGTCCACAGGAGTCAGCTGTCTCCCACCCTCCACGGCACTTCTCCGGGTAAACAACTTCACCTCAGGTGTTTGACTTTTCCCTGCAGCGTGTCAGCACGCTCGCACACCCTTTCTCCTCAGTGCTCACCGAGGAGGACAGTTAGGCCTCATTCTTCCCATCTGATCCTTACACTTCCCCCTTCTTGTTTCACAACAACAGCAGTTTGAATATTAATCACTGCTCTTTTATCCCAAGGTGAAGTCTGTCTCAGTAAGGACCACACCTCCAAGCACAGCTGGCAGGCATCTGTCCTGGCTCTTCTCAAGGTACTAACCCCTATCTGACTGCTTCAACTGTCACTAAGTTAACTGATCCCCTGATGGGAGCCAAGCGCTTAACTGCTGAGAGGCGTCACTGGATGCAAACTGCTCTAACTTCTCCCTGCTGAGGATGGACGAGGTAGCCGTGAGGGCCAGTCAGAGAACCCCCCCAGGGGCTCTGTTCAAAGTGTCCTTGCTAGATGCCAGCCTTTGTCATCTCAGGTGGGTTCTGACCAAGCTTCCTACCTCCCGAGCAGTCTCTTCAGTTGTCACCTGATGGAAGACTTTCACAGCTGAGAGCAGAGTCAAGTAGCTTCCTGAACATGCCATGGGGAGAACTGCTTCCTGGTTGGATGCTCAAGGGCACCCACAATGTGTTTCCTGAAATGACACGAGCGAGTCCCACCCTCACTCCAGCAGAGCAACTGGTTTTTCTCATTTGCCCATTTGTGGATACCAGAACAACTCTCGTGCCGTCTCCCTTCCCTCTTCTCTCACGCTCTTGTGCTTCTGACCAATGTAGTTCCACTGGCCTCTAAATGATTAGTGATATTAAATACATAGGTAGATTGCACAGCATGTCAATAGCATCCGCCAAAGTATATTCTAATATGGTAACCAGAGCAACCAGTGCTGATCTTCGAGCTGAAAGTCCAGGGGCAGCAACATGCTGTTGATTTTGCACAGTCCAGTAAGCAGCATAAACCTTGAGAGGACCCATCCATAAAATATGCAAAAACATTCATTAGAGGAGTTGTCTTGAGTATTTCTAGGTAAACTAAATGACAATCCAGCTGTACAGACTTGTCTGAAGGATAATGATTATCAACTAATCCTATATAATTGGCAAAGGCTATCTGCCAAACTGGTAAGTTTGTAGTAAGTAACAATGCTGTGTGAGGTTACCGAGAAGCACAATACGAGCTGGGTGTGTCAGGATCAAATCCTAAAAACTGTACACTCAGTAGCAGCCCTGCTAAATTAGCCTTGCCATTTGATCTGTATATGTCTGAAGACATTTTGTGAGCTGGATAGGAAGATAAAGCCATTCAATGGGTTGACATTCATTAGTCACAATTTGACCAATGAGTCCACTAGGAAAACAAGGACTGAGCAACATGAGCATAAAAAGCACCGGGACACTAATTCTAAACACCTGTCTAGCTTCCCAAGCCACCTGTATAAGTTGGAGCCCTTTAAGGGCTTCAGGTGTGAGGGTATGAATTCGAATCTGAATCCCCCTATAATGTTATATACACTGCTTGGCTAATATGTAGGTATTCCAAATTTTGGCAAATCCAATTAATCATCTTTGGAATTCAGTGTTCATAGTAAGACTCTTTTTAAAATGTTAATTTCTGAACTCAAACCCCTCTCTTTGTTACTAGAGTTCCCAAGTAGCCATAGAGACAGTTTGATTTCTTTCTGATGCTATGCCTAGCCCATGGTAGACCAAAGTTCATTTAGTTTCTGCAAAAAAGGATAAGTTGGTGCTCAGAATTAATACATCATCCACGTAGTGTGTTATATGGGCTTGATGAAACCTTTTCTTCACAGGATCTAATGCCTGACCAATGAAATATCGACACAGGGAGGGACTATTCATCATTCCCTGTGACAAAACTGTCCATTCATATTGGTGCATCAGCTCAGCAGGAAGTTAGCAGCAGGAAGAGAAAATGCAAAATGAGGTCCCGTGGGCTTAAAGGGATAGTAAAATAGTAAATCCTTAAGATCAATATCCATCATAGGCCAGTCCCATGGGACTGCAGTGGGCGAAGAGTCCAGATTGCAAAGTGCCCATAGGATAGACACATGTATTAATAGCTCTTAAATCCTGAAGCAGCCTCCACTTTCCTGATTTGGGGGGGTATTACAGCATTCCAAGGGCTAGTGAAGTCCCCATGTGTTTTGCTTTCAATCTTCTACTCATACTGGTGGGTGACTGAGCTTCTCTTTAGTAGGAGGTCATTGATCCACCCAAACAGGGACATCAGTTTTCCCTTTTAAAGAGAGAATGGTTTGGAGATGGGGAGAAGCTACAGTGAACCCCATTAAAATCTATTTCATGGCAAGGATCTTTCATCCCTCTGATAAGCATCTGCAGGTTTAACCATCTTTTTATTAGCAGATAGAAATGCTTTATTAGTAGTTTGAATTCTCCATTCCTTCAGCAGATCCCTGCAACAAATGGCTGAAAGACACCCTTGTAATCATCAGGACCTACCTAAGGCGGAGCTGCAGCACTCCATATAACTTGTCTGGGAGACACAGCCCCACCTAGGAGGTGGCTGCCACATGGGTGGGCCAGGCAGAGGGCCACTGGGGTGAACTCATCACTGAAACGTCTGCGCCTGTGTCCAAGAGCCCTCAAAAATGTTTTCCTTTAACCTTAAGAGTATATCAGTCAGTAGTCGGTAATGTCTTAAGTGAAAAACACTCCCTATGGGGGTTGATACTACATCCTGTAACTTTCTAAAGAAAGCTGTGGTTAGAACAGCTGGTAAAAGGATTAATTGATTCAAAAACCCTGGTTCCAAAACCCAGACATGTGGCTGAACCACAACCTGAATTTCTCCCATAGAGCCCAAATCAGTAATCTCAGGAAGAACCTCAATACCTTGGAGATTTAAACTATCTTTTTCTACAACAAGACCCATACAGCCCCTACAGTTAGAGGGCCCCAGATCCCCATGGAGATTTTAACAGGTTTATCTCCACCAATCAGGATTACCCATTCTGCAACAGGAAGGTCTAATCCTGCACTTCTTGAGGTTCTCCAGACCAGGGACTCGACCATCCTTCGGAGACGCACTGAGGACTCTGGGTGCAATCCTGTACTGGGAATGCCCCCACTGTTGACTGGGCCTGGGGCCAGGCCTGCATCCCATTTCCCACCAGTAAATGCCATTCTGATGATATTTGGAACTGCATTGATTAGCCCACTGATTTCCCTCGTGGCATCTTAAACAAGAGCTCGGCACTTTGCCCTTCTGGTGAAAGGCAGTTTCCCACCCTGAGGCGGGGTGTTGTGTTTACAAGTACGCCCTATTTTGCCACAATTAACATACTGTATCTTTGAAGAATGCTTACTGTGTTGAAACCGAACATTGCTTGGGCAAACAGAGGACTTATGGCCTTCCATACCCACATCTTGACACATTGCCAAGTAGGTTCCAAGATTTTTAGCTGCATGGATGACCCAGAGCTTGTTTACAGTCCCCATTAGCTTCCTCAGAAGACAGCTGTAACATTATTTGTGCAGCTAGGCCATGCAAAAACCTGTCTTCATACAGCTTCTTGCAACCTATCTATAAATTGAGCATAGGGCTTACCCAGGCCATGTAGAGTGCATAAGAAAGACTTAGTCGGATACTGTCCTTGGGAATAGTTACACAGACTCATTTCATTAAAAGAGCTATTTGCTAAGAAGCCCGGTCTGGAAGTGTGGGCTGCTTCATGAGACCCAAGTGTGGACCTGTTCCCATCAGCATTTCTGTAATCCCTGGGTGTCCTTTTCTGTCAAACTAGCTCAGTAGCTGACTCTTGACAGTTAATTTAAAAAGTTAAGTCTTGCCCTGAAGAGAGCAAGACTGAACTAAATGCCGAATATCTTAAAGGAGGCAACCACAAAGATCCTACAGCAGCCTTCAAAACTATTGCAAAAGGTCCTTGAACCCCATTGTTCATGGCTCTAGATTTTAATTCTTTAAGTGACTTGTATGTAAAGGATTGTGTTCATGGGCATATTTTAAGGTCAAGATGAGTAGAAATTGGCAAGGCACATGTCCCAAAAGGCTCTCCATTAAGTGCAGCCTGTTCGACCAGTCTTTAATAAGGAAACACTTTCAGATGGAGAAGAGAAGCAACAGAAGGGGATCTAGGCTCTTTAAGCTCATCTTCATCTTCTCTTAAGGGTGCAGTAAGTATAGGAGGTTCCCCCACAGTTAAAGGCCAAAGAACTTCATGAACCAAACTCCATGTGGAGAAAGTTTTAGGAGATATAGGAAAGCCTTGGATAGAAGCATGCTCCAAACCCTCTCTTGCCTGATCCCAACTCTACCAGTCTAAGCAAACCAAGAATTATGTGTCATAACATGATGCAACATCTGATAAATTGACTGGGTACTAAAGTAAGAGCCAGAGCAGCACCACTGAATTTCTAACAAAGGGCTGTAATGCTGTACTTCAGTCAATATTTCTGCCTCATTGCCCTGGCTGACTCTGTGGTGCACACTCACCTTCTTTTTTCCTTTCCTTTTCCTTTTGTTGTTTTCTTTTGCTGGCCCGCATCCGTCTGCTATAGTCATTCTTGTCACTGAGACTTTTCCCCAACTTCCTTCATGGGGGCCCTGTCCAGACGTTACACGTAGGAGCCAGCCTCTGAGCTGGGCTCCAACCTGACCAAAGGGTGACCAAGAGGACAGAGAGACAGAGTAAACAAGTTAAATCTGGGGGCCAAGGGACTCCTGTCTCCTCTTGACATGGGCTCCTAGTAACTGGCGTGCCTCAGTTTTATTCACTCAGCCACGTGCACGAGCAATTAGCATTCTACAGGGTTCCCCTGTCTCCCACCCTCCATGGAGCCTCTCCTGGTAAACAACTTCATCTCAGGTGTTTTCACTTTTCCCTGCAGTGTGTCAGCATGCTTGCATGTCCTCCTTCTCAGTGCTCACTGAGGAGGCTGAGCAAGCCCCGTTCTTCCTGTTTGATCTCCACATTCAGACACTAGCCCCAATCATTGGTTCTGAAATTCCAACAGTGGTTACAGAACTAGCATGCCAATAAAGATGACTAAAATCAAACTCCTGAAGGACAAGACCCAAGAATTCACATTTTTAAAACACACTGCAGATGACTCTGTTGCAAAAGATCTAAAAATCTCAAATAAAGAGACACTACTGGGACTCTGTTCATGGTGCTCTCTTAGTACACATGCCTAGAAAGTGCTAGATCACCCTCATTCCTGCTGTAGAACTACTGAGGCACTTGACAAATGCTCATTCCTCTTCTTAAATGTCATGTAGTATGGTGTACTGTCTGTGGCTAATGGAAGACTACTGGGAGGATCTCCTAATTCATCTACATATATCTTCAAAATGGTCCTCTTGTGGCTGTGCCCAGCCCTCCTGGAAGAAGATAGAAACTGGACTAGATGCTCTAATGGTAAAAATTTCTTATGGGTGGCAGTTGAGGTTTTGCCATGTTCCGTAAGTAATATTTTGTCTACATATTTAGTTTGCGTAGTACTAACAGTGAGATACCCTGACCTAGGTGTCCCCACTGGCAGACCTCAGCTTCAGACTAGGTCTTCCACATGCTTCCTGTGGCATACAAATTAGACGTGAGATCTCTCAGAGCCTCACATGTTTTAAAACAGAATAATTTGTACCTTCTAAAATTCTTAAGTATATATATGAAAATTGCCCATAAAATAATATATAATATATGATAAATAGTAGTAAATAGACATACAGAGATGGTGTCACTTCTATAAAAAGACTGGTCCTGGTTCTTTAGCAGTGTCAGGAGCCCATGTACATAGCTGCAGCTCTGGGCTGAAGCAAGAGTAAAGGCAGGTCTATTTACATGAGTTGGAGTTCCTAGACTCTCTCTTGGTAAACAGAGTTGGAAGGGAGCAGAAACAGGGACAACTGTATTAAAGCAATCTTTAAATTGGCAACCAAATGCAGAGTTGATTCATTCAAAAAATGTATTCAGTGTGAGAAAAAAATATCTCTTCTTTCTAGATGACTATGTTTTACGGCACATTCACTGGTAGTTTTCTCTTATTTCAGTTTTTCAGTTTCTGGGACCCAGACAGATACTTTGGACAGCCAGTTTTTGTGTTTTATTCATTTCATGTGTTTAATTTTCCATTATGAACTGGACACGAAATACACACTCAGATCCATGCATTAAATATCCATGGCATAAAGAACACGCATTAAATGTCCCTGACACAAAGGACCACCCCGATATACTCAATCATTCATGACCTCAGTACTGAGTTTCAGTTGCAAGACGGTGGTGGCAAGTTTCAGTTGTGTCCTACAGCAAATGCTTGAAGGTTTTATTCTCCTTGTAATATGAAGAAAGCATGAGCCCAGTTATCACCCAGACCTGGAACTAACAAGGGGGTAGTTTCTATGTCTTGGATACTACTATCCTGCAATAAAGGATAACATTACATAGCCCCAGAATAGGTTTACAGCCTAAAACTCTGAACTAAATCAACCTAAGCTTTCATGAATTAATAATACTTTGAGGTATTAGGCAGACATTTTATTCTTTCCTCTCATTTTGAGTGGTTCTGAACAATACAAAACTTTCATGCATACAATACACTTTTTAAAGTAGACATTCACAAAGCCTTTCCATAACTATTTTTCTTAAAAGATCAATTAGATACTTAACTATAAGGACCTAGACATATTGTTGTGCTTAATATCCCACCGGTTAAAGCAATTTAGGTAGATATAGATTTTTTCCACAGTTCTGCAAAATACAAAACTAGTGACTTTTAATTGTGTTGAATGTTGAAAGCAGCTCTTATTAGGAGGCCAAATAGGAAAGCTATGGTCTACGGCTAGATC